>BGPR01002646.1:0-32620 GCA_013235015.1 Araneus ventricosus
AATGGCTCAAAATCAGTTGTGCAGAATCATTTATCTTGTAATCGTGGAAACTCACATTTTACATTAAAGATTCGGTCACGAGGACATTTAGGAGACCAACCAGAAATTAATGAGGACGAAAAGAAATTTCGGATGACTCCGTTTCACAGAAAGTTGGCAATGATTTGAAACTTTTATTAATGATTTTGTTTGCTATGTGTATTGCGTACATGCATTTCCGTTAAAAGAAAACCATGGATATTCGTGAAGATATAAAGGTTTGGTTTCTTTAAAGAGTCCCAATTTTTTTGCATGTTTTTACTTATAAGCTGCAGAATTTTCAACCAAATAGAACCAAACAGAATGTGTGACAATATGCCATAGAAGCATTATATTAAGATTTAAAGTAAATGCTTTGAATATTCGAGGAAATATGAGCATTTGTAGTAAATAATTTTTAACTGCGCTTGCGCAAAACATGCCACAATTTTTCTTTCATAATTGCAAAGCCAGATATATACGGCAGCTTATATAAAAATTCCAGTTCAATACCGTTAAGACTCAGAAAAATATCAGAATTTCAGCATGTTGAATATCACAATTTATTTTTCTCTTACAAGTAAATAACAAGAAAACCTAAAACGGAAAAATATGAAAATAGAGAGGCAATAACTCTATTGCAAAGGATTTTACAGCTTGTTTTAAACAAACCAAAAACAGATGCCAAACTGTAAATTCTTTAAAGCAAAAATAAATTGCTATTAATTCTATCTTCATTAGGATTCCTGTTCTTTGTTCGAGTTTTATATTCATTTTGCTTGTTTATAAGAGTGATGATTAAACTAAAAAGGACGAGTTAATCTACAGTGTTCCATTTTGCGTGTCCCATGCAAAATTATCATGTTTTACGACTTTATAGTTGATGGTGCTCCAACAAGGTGGAATCCACTTTTACATTTCGAAAATCATTCCTTAGAGATTCATTATTCTGTTCTACGCTGTAGCTAAGCTAATCAATTCCCCTCAAATTTAAAGCAGTCACGTTTCGTTTTTCATGTTTTGATTTACATACGCAATATTTTGGAGCACGCAGTCTGACATTCACTTAACGTTTTCATTTGAGAATGAGTTAACTTTATAATTATAGCAGAAAGAAAGATTTTCATTTGTTTGGCCTGCAACAGCATCTGGTTAAAAATAAAAGTAATTTAGCTGTACGTTCTTAGACGGATAAGAACTTCATATTTTCATCGTAATATCATACAAAGGACATTTACACCTTGAATTGTATATGTAATAATTGTTCCTCAACGCATCGTGGTTAATTGCAATCTTTTAATATCGCTTTCTCAAAAGCAGTTTAATATTCATGGTCAGAAATTTGTTTATAACATAAAGAGAAAAATTCTTAGTATGTTGAGCAGAATATCCAAGTACTGCTTCATCAAATTTTAATCAAATTTGATACTCGATTCCCTCGTCTAAACCGAAATAAATGCCTTTTATCAAGGATAAATCAGGACATAAGGAAAAGCATCACTTTACCCCTGAAAAACCTTAACTTGAGCTTATAAGGGAACACAAAAAGAATGCTGAAGCATTTTTCATAATAAGGTTAATTCTTCTATAAATGGCGCATTAAACAATAAAAAACAGTTTAGACATCAACAAGAATGAAAAGTCCCTCGTAATCTCGTGTTTCTGAAAATAATTCTGTTCCTGTTCAAAAGTCCTTTTTTGAACCATTGATATGAAAAAACTTCTTGTCTTTCTACAATTGGAGTAGAGATAAAAATTGAAACTAATCAAAAAAGGAGTCAAAGGATCATGAAACTTCAGCTTAATTTACAGTAGTGTAAAAGATATGATATAAATACTTCTTACTGGAATATATATGCGATTCAATATCAAGGAAGCAGTTAGTTAATTTGTTATAATTAATGTTATTTGAGTAAAAGTGGCCATTATCAAACTGAAAACTGATTTAAAATTCTATGTTACAACATATTACTGGAAATTATTGAGTCTTGAGCGTGACTGGGAAATAACCTTAAATCTGAGATTTTTCTGTTCACTCACAAAGGTTGAATTTAGAAAGATGAAGAATGATTTCATTTGTTTAATGGATTTTTTTAAGGAAAATATTGCTACAGTGACTCTTTTTAGGTAACATTATTTTAAAGCATTCAGATTCAGTTCAAGACTTAACACAATCTTACGATTTCTGACTAATTATAATTTTTGACATTTTAAGATTGGACAGAGCTTCATAGCTTTTAGTAAAATAACTGCCTTCTTCACCTAAGTTAGAAAAGGATTTTCCTAAATAAAGAAGCTATAATAATAAAACTTTTTCTGAAAGGCACAAAAACTTAAATGCAAAGGAATTTTTTAATATCATATCTATTATCTAATGTCTCGATGCCGTTGCTTATAAAATATTCATGTTCTGAGGTCAGTTTAAAGAAAAATTTGAAGATTAATTTGAAGAACTCAAGTAAAATAGGAGAATTAAAAGTAAAGTTGTGATATGTATTTTTGGCAAATACTGTATAACCAATTAAAATTTCTCTTTCACGGAAGTTTTCACTCTTTTTTACATAACTACGAATTCATCAATCAAATGCTGTTTTGGAATATTTAGACGTTTAAACCAAAAAAAGTTACTTTCGAATAGATTTTTCTCCATCGATTAATTGTTAGGCTGCAAACAGATGTTATTAAATTGGTATCATTAATTAAATTAATTAATGACGTTGTTTCGGAATTTTAAAAAAGTTGCTTCAAATACAACTGTATGAGAAGACAAATGTTGAGTGAAGATCCATAAATTAACTAACATTTAACTAGCTTTCCATTGTCGACATAAAATTATTTCCTTTTTCAAGCTGATATCCTAAATTGTTTACACAATTTAACACAAATAATTCTTGCAGTGAGATTTTCTTAGATATCTGAATTAATTTCTTTTGGACTGCAAATTGAGGTCGATTAAAGCGTTTGTATTTGCTACTGTTATAGATGAAGAAAGGAAAAGAATGTTTAATTGAAAACTTAAACATTTTTTGAAAACAATATTCGTATTTATATCCACCCATGACTTCTAATTACGATTATTCCTTAAAGTGATAAAATATGAGATAAAAATATTATAGTGGATGGCACTGTAGGTGTTATAGCCGCTTTAGAATGATTTAAATATCGTCCTGTATGAAACAAACATCCACTTTAACTACTGTTGCAGGTTTTAAATTTTGCCCTTATGATCCCACTAAATTGCTTTTCATTCGCATTATACATTGTCCTTTGAAAGATGTTGTCATATTCAGATGTTGCTTAAGTTGAGATTATGAAACTAAGAAGACCTTTGTTACTAACTAACGACTGCAGGTCATTATGTTACGAATTAACTATTATAGGGACTAACAACTACAGGCTAACGCATAAAAATGGATATCGATGAGCTGAATAATTTGAGTGAATATGCATGTTCTCTTAATTCATCAATATTGTTGTTGAACCGCAAACACATTATTAGGCGAAACATAAAACACCATTGCTGACAGTTCCGGACTCTGAAACATATTCAGATAACATTGTAAAATGCATTTATAATAAGCTATTGAGTTTCATCAGAAAGTTGTATCTTTTCATACAACTTTTTTACTTTTCTATGAAAAATTGAGTTTAACTAAGTTTATTCATAGTCCTTTTTAATAAAAGAATATAAACAGGGACAACTTAACATAAAAGAAATTAATAAATCGCGCATTATTATTTTCCTATAAACTGTAAGCATTATTTTTGCTTTGAAAATTAATAAATTGACTCGATTTTCACAATGCGAACATGAAATGTTTGAAATAAACTTAATGAAGTAGTTTTTAGAAACACACTTTTATCAGTGTTTTAAAAAGTTGAATATTTTTTATTTTAAGTATATTTAACATTTTTAACTTTTTAGTCTTTAATTTATGTATGTTAGAAATATGACATTTCATATCTTTTCAAAATCTCTAAGAGATGGCGCCCCTCGCATAGAATCAAAAAATTTTTTAATTAATCCATTAGCCTCTAATTAAGTCCGGAAAAGATTTCGACATTTTATTAGCATAGACAATTAAAAGAGACTAAAATTTCCAAATTCCAGGACATGAAAAAGCTATTGAACAATCGATTAAAAATACCATCTTTAAAAATATGAAAACATTGTCTGTAGATCAAAGAGTCTCAACTTCGGTATGGTTTTATTTTGACTAAATGGACACACCGAATTTGTCTGAGATTATCGCCTCGAAGTTAAAAATCCGAGTCTTTAACTGTTCAAAGTCCACAGCTTGGTCTTCCACGTTTTGGAGACATGACAACAGTCAAAATGGTAATAATTTTTAACCTGAAAAATTATTTTCCATTCATTTGTCACAACTTGACATGAACGTCACTTATCATCTCTTTACTCTACTTGGGTACAATGTTGGCTTGATATACACACGCTTAACAACGCTGGACTTTTTAATGGCAATGTTAGCTTGATATGAATGACACGTAGCAACGTTTTCCTTCGATGAAGGCTCAATTAGATATAGAAGTTCCCACCCGTAGACTTATAGAAACTTTTACATGGATTGGAAATTCGCTTAACACATCATATGCAATTTTGTTTTTCATTTTAGGGCGGCAGTGAGGGCCAAACAAATCTAACAACACATCAAGATCAGAGAAGAGAGTCAAAAAGTGGAGCAAGAGAAAGCTTGTAAAGTTGCTTTTTTTATTTTGGAATAAGAATTTTGTTTACCAAAAGAAATCGTTAATAACTTACAAAGGTGATATATTTCCTGAGTTCTAATTTAATGAGAAGGTCATTTGCCTTTCAGGCTTCCAGGTTATGGTGAAATGTCTTTCATTTATAATCTAAAGATAGATACTTGCTTAATTTCTCTTGTTCTTAAGAAGAACCTAAATTTAACTGACGGGGTAAAAAAAGATACACACATTCTTGTAATTTCATATTTTGAGTTTGGCATTAAGGACATTAATTAAGAATCAAAATTTTCACTTTATATTCTTTTAAGGAATTTACTCTAGATTTTTTTGTATTGCTTGAGAAATATTTGTCTACAATGTTACATACCTAGGATTATATATCTATTTACGAAAATGTTTTTCAGCTGATGATGTAGATACTAGTAAGTATAATATTTTAGTTTTACTACTGCCCGTATTCTAAGTTGTCTACATTATTCAGCGTTAGGTTAAAGAAATTAAAACCACTTTAACATAAAAACAAAATTCAAGATTTATAATGCCTTATATTACTTCAGCCAAACACATATTTCTCCAAGACTCATCTACATTAAAATAGCCTGTTTTGTTATTTTTCCCTTTCTTCGTCCTCGTGTTTTTTTAATAAACTTAAAAAAAGTTTTTAAAAATATCTCATTCTCCTGAAAGTAATATATTAAATAAGGCTGTAATGAGTTTCACTCTTCCCCTGTTGCTGTATTCATGCAATTTTCACATTGTTTAAAATAATGAAAATACTTTTTTCTTCTTTTTACAACGGTTTAACGTTTTTTGTCTCACAGAAAAAGCATGAAAAATGAAAACTATCATAATCCTGGGGATTCTATTTAAGTACAGAGTTTTTTAATGACTTAAATACATTACTCTAATGACAATTTATGTTCTAAAGTAAACATAAGGACTATCGCCGGCCAGCCCAAAGATGTACGGTGAATGTTCTAAAATAAGATCGATAACTAGATACACAGATACCATTTTCATGCAGATTAATGTAACTAAAAAATACAATTTTCTGCAGACTCAATGAACAATTCAAAATTATATATATAAAAAGACTACAAAAGATAATGGTATTTGTATCTTAAATGTCACTGTGATAAATTAAAAAACGAGGCATAACAAGACAATATAAATAATACATAATATCGCACCATACGGAAATTTTAAAGTTGCGTGATTAGATTTTAGAAACGGATGCGTGGTGAGTGAAGCGCGGGTGAGCAGTCCCACAGGGAGTCTGATGGCAAGGAGTGTCCTGCTTAGGTGAGTCCTGAAGGTGGAGTGGGGTCCACAGTGGGAGTCTGACTATGCAGAGTGTTCCCTGCATTAGGTGAGCCCCAGCGTAAGGAGCAGCTGTCCTGAAAGAGTCTGACAAAGGAGGAGTGAAGTCCTGGGCTTAGGTGAGTCTGGAGCTGGGTGAGTGGGTCTCTGCTTTAGGCAGTCTGGAAGGCAGAGTGAAGTCCCTGCTTAGGTGAGTCTGAGTGCAGTGAGTGGCCCTGCTTAGGGGTGAGTCTGGAAGGCAGGAGTGGGGAAGTCTCATGAATGAGTCCAGCAGGAGCAGTCCTGCCAGGGGTGAGTCTGAGGCGCAAGTGGAGGGAGAGTGAAGTTCCTGCTCAGGTGAGTCTGGAAGTGAGGAAGTCCTGCTTAACTGAGAGACTGATGCGCTGAGGTGAGCAGCTCCTGCTTAGTAAGTTCGACGTGGTGAGTGAAGTTCCTGCTTAGGTGAGTCTGATAGTGGTGAGGTAATCCTAGCAGGTGAGTTCACAGCGTGGGTGAGTGTCCCTGCTGAGAGTCTGGATGCGTGGTGAGGACAGTCCCGCTTAACTGAGAGACTGATTACGTGTAAGAGTGGGGTCCCTCAGCTTAACTGAGAGATCGATGCGTGGTGAGCAGTTCCTGCTAGGTGGGAGTTCGATGCGTGGGTGGAACAAGTCTCATGAAGAGTCTGATGCGGTGAACAAGTCCCTGCTTAGTGAGTCTGATGCGTGGGTGAAATGTGTTCCGCTTAGGTGGAGTTCATGTCTTCATACGATAAAAAATCCTGCAGTTCATGCTTTTACTTGATAAAAAACAAATTTTTTTTCATAAAATAGGATTGAGAATTTAGTGCTTGGGGCTGGAATTGAGATATATTTAATAGTAACTTTTTTTTCCTTAAATGTGCTATGTAATTTTACTAAGCAGAGTATTAATAAAATTTGAAGTTTGTAGGTGAAAGTAACGAAAAAAGAGATCACGAGAAAAAATACACTGACACTTTGTGTCAACTGCTGTGCTGAAAAATGATAAAGGATCGAAAGTTCTCACTCAGCAAATACTTTTACATTTTAAAAACAAAATTCTTTTCAAGACGTTGAGAAAAGAAAATAACTTTTCAAACAGATTGAATATAAGAATCAGTTTATAAACCCAAAAGAGTAATAATTACCCAACTGCACCGGAGTCGGTTTGTAATATACAGCAGATGTAATACTGGGATAAAATACTCTTGCAAAGTTGATCCCACCTCCCCAAAATGATGGATATGAGGAACTGCTGCAAGGGCGGTAAGCAGAATCTCTGTAATTTCGGTGGATATATATTAATGTGGGGTCCAGCTTATCCCTGCCGATGCCGTCACCGCTTGTCTGAGGGAGGTCAACATACCGTGATGGGGCCATTATGCGGGAATTACGGTGCCCGCTTTTTTGGTGGTGGTGGCCAAATTATTCATATTTATTCCGCACGCTAAGGCTGGGCGGATTAAACTTGTTTTCTGTCTTAAACTAATTTGAAACAAAGCACACCAATTTGTATTTCTGTAGAATGTTTATCAGAGTATAACGAAATTACAAACATTTTAGTTTAACATAAGTTTACAAACATTTTAAATAGTATAAAAAAGGATTAAATACAAATAATGATTAAACAAAACAGAACTCACCTTTACAAAGAACTCATGTATGTTTTAGAAAAAACTAAATAAATGAAATGATGCCATCTCCTGAAGAAAGAAATTTTGCAAAGATTTCACAATGCAGGTAGTCTGGGATTCAACCAAAATAAAAGTATGTAATTTCCTGCTATTAAATATACAGAACAAATTTTATGTCCGTATATCGGATGCCATATCTTAATTGGTTGGTGAATTGCTCGGTATGAGATACACCCCCAATCCAACCCATTTATTCTTTGTTGACTAATTATATTGCTAAGGGCTACTTAAGAATTTACTTGGTAACGGGGTATTGTATATCATCAAAATAAGGATCTTCCATTGTCCAAGAAATATCCATTCAGAGTCTCTTATGTGATAGTAACGTTTTCCTTAGGATTCCCATAAATGCTCAGTGAATTAGCGAATAATTCCCTTGACACTATGGTCAAGTAAAATTCATGACAGCAAACTAGGGTGGAACGAATTGTGTTATAATTTGAATAGGCCAGTATTCTTTGTCTTTATGAATAACCATGCTTTATTTCCTCCTGCAAAGTATTACTAACCGGTTTATTTAATTAAATTAATTCCCCAGGATTTGCCTTTAGGTGCAAGAGTATCAAATTTCAAAGGTCAAGAAATGTAGTGTAATTATCCCACCAAAGTCAACATTTCAATTAATCATAGTTCAAATATCACTGTTTAGAAAAGGAAACAATCTACTAAGGAATACTACTTTCTAATATTCTCTTGTCTATTTCCAGTTGCCTTCCAGTTTGTGCTTAGTTTATAATCCATTACCAAACAAATCTTAATTTCAGAAGTCGATATAGGTCACACTGTTTGATTGAAAATGTGAAAATATTTTTTCTCTACGAATATGTTCCATATGTAAAATTATTTGGAAAAATATCAAAAGTGTCTACGCCTAAAACGGGAAAGCAAAAAATATTATTATAAATTTTATCTAATGATATACTTGATTCAATGAGAATGCCAATTTTATCAAGAAATGCAGTTAAAAGAGTCTCAATCAATATTTTCACCAAAAATATTCACGAGAAGTTCAAATGAAATCCAAAAAAAAAAAAAAATGATTATGGCGAGCAAAATTCTGTTAATGGTTTTTTCTAACAGAGAGTTTTTCAAAATTTGAAATGTGCTAAACAATTGCAAAAATGGTATTTTATAATAGCTGACTAAATGGTGCGTCGATCAACGTTATCTCAGGAGCGTGAGTCATATCAATTATCTCCTAACCTCAGTTGAAAAACTGATTTGTTCGTTAATAGACATGATTTTTATCACATTTCAGCTTTACTGTAATGCTTAAATATATATTTTTTGTGGCTATATAAACCGATGGACTGAAGTTAAACAAGTTTTATATGTTGAATAAAGGTAAAAACTTTGTTTTAAATTATATATTAATTCGAATAGTTTTATTTTTGACTTAATAAAAAATTCAAAAGTTTAAAAAAGTAAGTTCATTTTTAAGTCTTTTTAGCTCTAATTTATATATTGTGAAAACTTTTTAAAGGTGTGTCGGGCCTTTTTGAAAGTATAAACGTAATAGTTACAATACTGAGGACCAATTTCTAAGATAAAATGTTGCTCATATTCACATCAAATTTTTTAAAAATAAAATACCTTGTTTTATTTTTATGATTATATTATGACATTTTTCGACACAAAGTAAGTTTACTACTTCTTAAGGCCCATCTCCGAAACTGGCGGGCCGTAAACCTGTAATGGGGAGGTTGGTGCATGTGTCGGCTTATGATAGGGGACTTCGGCCACAGTGCCAGTGTTAATTGTAGCGGAGGCCGGTCATACAGTCCACTACGCATGCCTAGCTTTGTCGGGGTTTCCTTTTATCATTACCGTCTTGTTAAATTACTAGACCAATCTGCTTGGAATTTAAACATGAAACATCAGACATCATAAGCGAAGAAATTCAGTACAGAAGAGAAGTACCAACTGAATGTGGAGTTCGAAATATTAAATACACTGAGCGACTGACAATGGGTGATGTAAGAACCTGCAATATTGAAACACAGACAACGTAAACAATTAGGTGCTACATCCGTGGACTTTCATCATAAGACTTTAATAAATTCCATAAGATATTTCTAGAAAACCAAGTTAATTCGAAATTTTGTCTGTCAACTTTACATACACGCATACAATTCCTTCAGTCAGAACTTCACTTATCAAACAGAATGCCAATTCATAAGTGATAGGCGAAAATGAAAAAGAGGAAAGAATTGTAGGAAGCATTAAAAAGAACATCCAAAGAAAGTTCAAACATCAAGTATTTTGCATCGTATTATCGCATTTTTAGTCTTAAAACTAAAATTTAATCATTAATTAGCTTCATAATAATTAGCATCTCAAGTATCATATACTTTCTGCGATGAATGAAAACGGCATCCCCTTTCCAAAACAGAAGGGATCATCTTATTAGATAGCCAAGAAAATTATCCAGTTAAATGGTTATCATTATATTTCATGTAGCCTACGAAAAAATCAACCATCAACATATCGGCCATCGATAAAATAGAGACAAAATTTATTTTGAATTTAGAAGAAATATGGCTACTTCAGCATAATAATCTATGCGATAATAGTGGTTTCTAACGCCAGCAAGAGATATTTAGCTACGTTAACAGTTTAATTAAAATCCACTCTCCTTTTGACCGCATGTGAGTATTGTTGTATTTTTACTGTGTGCATATTTTCTGTATATAATTTTTAAACAATTATTTTTTTATTTATTTTGTGATTGGCAGCATGTTGCGCTTGATTTGGAATCATAAAATAAAATTAAAAGAACTTGGGTAGCAATCCGTAATGTTTGACTCCGTAGTAGTTGTAATCTTATTGAATTATGTAATAGCACATGTTTGTTAACTTAGAAAACAGCTAAAAATAATTAAAAATCGTCGCGGAGTGCTACCCATTAAAAACGAGATGTTCCAATATGTGTAATCTATGAGGACACAATGATATTGCCAGAAAAAATTTCAATAATTTTGGAAAGATTTTTTTATTTTAAATAGGTTAATTCCACTTTATTGGTATTTAAATGGTGAATTTCACTTATGGCTGCTCTGAATTTGTTATAGAAAGAATTATTTCTACTTCTTAGATTGACTCACTTCAAATCTTGAATATCAATGTTTTCTGATTAAAAATATTTATTGTCTTAAAAATTATACCTAATTATTTAATTAAACGAAGGAACGAAAGCGAGATTTGAGAAATCAAATGGGGAAGGAACGTAACTGTAATAAATATTTATTTCAAATTTCTAGTAACAAAAATAATTTCAAACGTGAGTACAAATGTACATGAAAGTTTGCAATCTTCTGCTCTTGATACGTAACTTTCAAAATAAAACATAAGAAAGGCGCAGTTCGGATCCCTGCCGTAGATTTTTCATCAAAATGTCGGCTTAAAATCATAAAACAAGTGTTTCGTATTAATATGTAATTTAATTATCAATCTCTTTAATACAATATTTACACAAAGTAGTACAATGGTTACAGAATAGATAAATCACAAGTTTATCGCATGTAGCAAGAGTCTGCGGTAGCTTGAGATTTATCTATTCTATAACCATTATACTACTCTGTGTAAATATTGTATTAAAGAGATTGGTAATTTAATTACATATTAATTCGAAATAGTTGTTTTATGATTTTTATCTAAAGTTTTCACGAAAATTCTACGGCGCGGACCCTAACTGCGCCATTCTTATGTTTTATTTTGAGTAGCTTTTGATGGCGCCAGCTATTGACAGTATATAGAATTACATGCGCAGTCAAATATTATTTAATAAATGCTCATATTTCCATAATATTCAAATTTTTTAATTCAAATTTTAATACAATGTTTCTTTTACGTATTGTCAAGTATTCTGAAACTTTCGTGCATTTCGAAAGAAAACTCTGCACTTTATAATAAAAAACATGCGGAGTTTGAAATTTTCAATTTCATACCGATTTTTACTTATATTCTGATAAATATTTTTATTGTCTCACTTTGGGTCCTAGTAATATTCCTTAAGCTCTTTAAAATGACACCAGAATCAACCTCCTAACTAAACGCGTTTCCACGCTACACTTATTCATATCCTTACATGAAGCTAATTCATAACAATCACGCGCATGCGCCTTCACTGGTACGATGACGTCACAGGCAAAACAAATACTATGTGAAAAACTCTTACAGATATGATTTATCCGTTGTGGGGTCAACCATTCCTTTCGCATTATTAGTCTCGTAATTATTAGCGATTGAAATCTGACGTATTTGGACACACAAGAAAATTCGACGGACTATCACTGTTAACGAGCGGAAAGACGTTTTCACGTCAAAATGCTTTTAAATGAAATTTTTACAGATGTTTAATTATCCATAAAAAGGTTAAACATTAATTTAAGAATAAGAAAATTTCTATATTTCTAATTTATGTCTGATTGCTATGTAGCATTCTTAATCAATGTTTAAAGTATTCCAAAAGAAAGTCTGTTAGAGACTTCAGTTTCGTTGAGAGAACAGCGGTAAATGATAGAAAGATTTATGTTACCTTCCTAGCAAAATGTCAGGCTGTTAAGACTGGCGACAGAAACTGGTCGAATAAATTTCAGTGACCTGAATTGAACTCTAAAAGATATCTAGAAAATCTATCTTCGTGTCTTCACGGTTTTCCACTTTTCTTTTCAACATTCTTTCTTTATGAAAAACATCAATTCAGTATAAAACAACTTATTCTTTAATAAGCGATACGGTTTCGTGATGCGTCTGTGCAAAATGATAAACCTGGATCGGAAATGAATAAATTGGAAGCAAAAATAAGATCAAAATGATGGATAAGTGAAATCAATCTTGCTCAGCAGTGGCATTATTATTCGTATTGACAGCAAAAAAGATTATGATTTGTAATGGAAAAGGAAGATAGTTAAAAAAATCTTTCTCATGAATATCTTATGAAAGATACTGTATGTAGTAAGATATCAAAACCAGATAGACAGAAAATAAAATTTCTAGATCGAAGAATGAATAAAAATTATGTTAATTAAATTTTTTGAATACTAAAGTTATCAGTAGGGGGAATGAAGGGTCTTTTTTTGCACTTTTTTCTAGAAAACTAAAAAATGATTTTACCAACGGACATAATTAGAACTAATACACTATATTTATGTATTTGTTAATCTAGTATAGGATTTCAGTCGAGTTTTGGTCATAAATGAAATAATAAGATATTTATTATGCTTTTTTTCCCCTAAAACTGATTTGTATCAATCTGCCCCATACAACGGGTACATTTATACACACGGAAATATCAAAAATAAGGATGATTAATAGAAGGATGTGTGTGTGTGTAAAAATACTCTGGAGGGAGGGAATGTGTACTAGGGTGGAGTGCTCTTATATGGAGAAAAAAAATATTATTAATCAAAACCTACCTATGCGGAAAAGATGTTCTATGGTACAGAGATTAAGAGAAAAATGTTAAAAAAATTTAAATTTAAAATTTAATACTGCTGCAAGAGGGTTGAATTTTCGAAAAAAATGGGAAAAATACTTAATTTTGATTGTACGTTTTTAAAAAATTATTATTAATCAAAACCTAGCTATGCGGACAAGATGTTCCATGCTATGGAGGTTAAGAGAAAAATAATAAAAAATTTAAATTCAAAATTTAATACAGTCGCAAGGGGGTTGGATTTTCGAAAAAAATGGGAAAAAACTTAATTTTGATTATTGATTATACGATTTTAGATTCAAAAGAATTGTTTTTTTTGCAATATAAATAATCAAAAGTGATGATTACTGAGTAGTGAGTACTGAGTAGTATAATGTACATTGCAACATTTTATGACTCAGCTCCCCCTCCCCACACCGTCAAATCAGTCCGGTTAACTAATTAGAGCAGTTGGCAATCCCATCATTTTTTCCTTCTCTTGCATTAATGTCTCACCCCTCCATAAGTCGGAAGTGGTAGTTCATGGAATCTTCCCCACAGTCACATCTGTAGTGACAAGATTTTCAGCTGCAGCTAGAACATTGGACTGATTTGGTATTTCCGACCGAGCAGGCGCTGCCATCATGTCAGCTGCGCTTCAAGATGTGGGCATTATCTCAGGAAACAATGTTTCGAATGCTGTTGACAGAAATAAAATTTCGCATGAGAGAACAAAGGCAAGAACCACTCTATCGTCTCAATCAGTTATAAAGATTATGACCATGACCAGTTTGGTTTATACTTCGATGGGCGAAAAGACAGGAATCTATCAATGGAAGACAACAGAAGAAAAGTCATAATAGAAGAACACGTAAGCTTGGTAAAAGAATCTGGCTCTGAGTACATCGGCCACGTATCTGTAAATTTCGGGAGAGTGCAAATCATTGGAAACCACATATATAGTTTTTTGTCATGCGTTGACAATGACATAGATGTAACAAAGTTGGTTGCGACGGAATATCTGTCAACACAGGTGTCAAAGGCGGTATTATGCATAACATGTAACTGATCCTGAATCGTCCACTACAATGGTTTGTGTGCCAGTTACACGCCAACGAGGTTCCACTACGTCATCTTTTCGCTCACGTGGATGGAACCACAACCGGGCCCAGAAGCTTCACTGGCGAAATAGGAAAATCGTTGGCCGGATGCGAGAAGCTGCCTGTAGTTTCATTCACGCCAATAGAATGTACGCTATATGAAGTGACTGATAAGAAAGACTTAAGTACTGCTCAGCTGTACTTAATGCAAATTTGTGAAGCCATCGACTGCGGACATTGCAGAGAAAGCCTGTCGAAGAGAAATCCTGGAAAAGATTGCCAATCAAGGTGGCTTACAACCGCGAACAGAATTCTCAGGCTCTATGAAGCTGACGAAAATCCATCCTAGGATTTATTGACATTAACGACGTTCATCGTAAAAGTCTATGCGGCTATGTGGTTCAAGATCAGAACGAAACCATCTGTAATCAATGGTGCTCAGCATTTGCGTCAATCAATCGTTCTACCGCGTTAATTGTCGAGTGATTGGAAGGATGCCATAGACCCTGTTATTAAAAGAAAAGAATTTTTTGGCCATCATGAAAATGGCTTGATATTAATGCTAGCTGACGACAGAAATCACGTAAGGGAATAATCGAAGAATTCTGAAAGCACGAAAAGTCAAACGGTCTGCTGCAGCCACAACCATTGCAATGAATAATATCCGTATCTCCAATTTATCCAATTTACCAGCTTTGACCTTCGTGCGATGGATTATGTAGCCTTCATTAAGTAGTAAAATGTAACAGAGCCTTCACTTACTGAAAGATTCAGTGATAACATGATTGCAGAAGCAATAGTAAAACCAGCAATCATTCAGGAGGCAATACTGCCTACTGTCAAGGGGTTTCTCTGCCTGAAAAGAAGCCCCCAAGCTACAGAACGAATAGTCAAAGTAGTCACGGAAGCAGCTGCTGCAATCTGCAGACCATCCAGAAGGGACGGGTTTACAAGAAATCGCCTGAAATCACGAAACCTTATTCCAGTTTTCAACACCAAACAAGATTACCGTCCATTGTAATTTTGACGGTTTTTTTACGTTTTTTTTATTTAATACTAAGGAAGCTGTTAAATGTATCTGAAGTTCTTTTCTTGCAGCCATTTAGTATATGTCTTCTTATTGCAATAAACATTGAAAAATACTTAAATGTCTTTTTCACTTTAACAAAAATCACTGATACCATAAAAAGGCTCAAATACCTAATCTTCATCCCCCTTGCGGCAATGCTTAACCTAAAATTTATTTTTTTTTTATTTTTCCATTCATATATATACCATAGAACATATTTTTCGTATAGGTAGGATTTGAAATTCTGAAAAAAGATTTTTCGATCCACCCTAAATTGTACCTCGAAGCCGTTTTTGGAAATTTCAATTAATTAAAAACTATGGGAAATTTTCGTGTTCTTCCTCGATATCTTACGAAAATTATATAGTACAAAAATAGTTTTTACTCCACATTCTTGATGATGTTAATTAAGTTTCTGTACAATTTTATTCTCCAATTTTAATAAATTCTTGAAATGTATTTTAAACTTAATCTATAACAATACTTTTCATTTTTGCAATGAAATTGAAACCGTTTTCATTGTTTAAACTAATACTTAATTGCGTGTCTCTCTAAGAAAGTTCATTTTTTCGTTTTTTCATTTCTGAAGACGATTTTGCAAAGTAGTTACTGTTAAGTTATATTGATACACACAGAAGAAGAGTATCAATGCGCCACGGAGGCAATTAAATCAATCTGTTCCAAGAGCCTTTTTTACTTAAAACGTGCGATCAGGCAAAAACAATGCTAAACAAACTCAAAAATTAATATATTTCAGAAAAATAAATTTTTTTCCTACCTTTGAAATAGATTCCCTGGCAGGAAAACGTAAATAGTTAAAGAAATCATACAACACATACTTAGAGTAAGATTTACTTAGAAGATTAGAGGTTTCAATCATTTTGTCATAAACTTTAAGGCTTAACATGACTGAAAAATATACTGTGTGCTAAAGGTTACAGTGGCATGCTGTAACTGGTGTTCATGAATGTCGCCTGGTGTCGCTGCTCGCCGTTCCAGGTCCAACAATGATGTAACTCTCTTTTTGGTATGATTAGTTTCTGTGTTCTCTGTATTCGTATTGTCTTGTTGTTATGTTCTGTTTCGTCTCGTTCCTGTGCAATAAATCCTCCTCTGGTATCTCCTTTCTGGCAGGTAAGTGAGTTTAACGAAACTAATTTTAGAATGAATTAGTTAGAGAATTCACGACTTACGAAGTTCGAGTATGGCTTATATATGAGGGGATGTGAACATATTGAGCCATTCCAATCATCAAAATTTACGGACTGTAATGACGCTCCCGCGTATCAATCTACCCCAACTCCCTCTATCTTTAATTAATTTGTGAGATAAAACTTCTCTATCAAAGCTGCACCAGATTTATGAACTAAATAAAACAATTTCTTTTATTCTAAAACATAAATGCCTATCAAATAATTTTTATAATTAGTTAAATAAACTATATGTAAGTGAGGAATAAATTCGTTGGACAAATATTTTCTGCGCTTTTATAGTTTAGAGAATATATTAGCTCTATTTTTAGAAGAAACAGATTGATTAAATGGATTTTTATATTCAAAGAATCTGTTTCTGAAATCTGTAATTAATTCTGTTTCAGATTTCTGGTAACTTAAAAAAATCATTCTTTTAATATTGCTATTTAATAAAACAACTATGCTATTTTATATGTGACAGATGCAAATTCAAGCTTTTCCGGATATTTTTAAATTGCGGAAGAAGGTCAGTTTTCTTTAAAGTTTAGTTTTCTTGGAGTCTTTTCAGTGAAGTAAATTTTCTGAGATGACATATTCAACCAAACAGCAAACGTACTCATGTACAAGTATATGATTACTAAAATATTAATGAATGGATTTTAAATTACCTATAATGATATGCTACATTTGCATGTGACTGGTATATTATTTTTATATAAATGTGTTGCAAATTTTTCTTTATCTTATCTTACATGGAAACTAATTTTGGATATAAAATTAGGAAGGTTTCTGGTTTGCGGGTTAATAAGTCTGATCTGCCAGTCATTAAGATTATAAAATACCAGTTATTAAAAAATTTGTTACCAGTAAAGCAAATATTTTCGATGAATACAATGTGGCACGACTTTAAAAACTTTTAAACACATGCAATTCAAATCCATTTTGCCATTTTAATTTCACAGTGTTTGTTAAATCTTGTAACATATAAAATTTATCATAGCGAAAAAATAAAGGATTTCAATGAAAGAAAAGACCTATTTTGCCTTTCAATCACTCATAGTGGAGCCTATAATATTGGATATATTGTATTGTTATAATATTATATATTAATTGGATATTGTCTTCAATATCCAATATTCAGTGTCGTTGAGGCGGTAGAAAATATTAATCTACAATTCTAAAATTTTGTAATGGTGTTGTTGTTGAAAAAAATAGTAACTTTTGATTACTACTGCAAACTGATCAAACAAGTCTGTGAATTTTTATTAATTTTTGAATTTCAACCATTTTTAATCCAATTTTCACAACTTTCTGCCCATTGAGGCGACGGAAGATATCAATTCAGAGTTATAAAATTTTGCACACTTTTTAATGATGGGAGTTTGCAACTGATCCGCACTACCACAAAACGATCTAAGATACTTCGACTTTTTCTGCCCGCCCCACACATACCTGTTCAGATTATCAGTAAATTAGGTAATTGCACCAAAAAATTCATTCTGTACCATACATTTGAAACATCGAAATGATTCGACTGAGTGCCTGAAAATGAGATGAAATACGAACTAGAAATTTCTTGAA
The DNA here is from genome assembly GCA_013235015.1 of Araneus ventricosus. Lineage (NCBI taxonomy): Eukaryota > Metazoa > Arthropoda > Arachnida > Araneae > Araneidae > Araneus > Araneus ventricosus. Next base: position 18,116 of record BGPR01002646.1, read on the forward strand.
GCGTAAATCCTTTTAGGTAATAAGGGAAGTGAAAAGCCAAAGATAAGGGAGCCGGAAAGTTGAGATTCTTAGCAAACTGCAGTGAACGATCCAGTGAAATAGAGACTGAAAAGATATGAATTGCTTCCGTTAGCAGGAAGTGGAATGACGGTAAAATCCGGATTTAGTCATAAACTTGGAACAGAAATTCAAAAATGTAGCTCTCATTACTCTTTGAAAAATAAAGTAATCAGCTGACGTGAAATTTAAGTCACATCTGAGTTTGATGCAAAATATTTTTACGTAAGTTAAATTCAAAATTATTCAGCCTTAATTTAAATTAATTTTATTTCTGACAGAATCAGTTCTTTTAATAGTTGTTTCCGTGTTTTATTAAATAGTGTATCAAACCTACTGGTATGCTTGACATTAATGTAAGGTGATCAAAATAACGGTAAAATTTGGAGAACTGAAATGATAAATATTTTCCAAATGTTTCATTACTACAGATATTTATATGTTAAGCGTACATACCTATTGTTTCGAAATATAACACTAGAATATTTTTAACAAGTTGTGTTTGTCTCAAATTTCAGAAAATCATTTGTTTTAAATCTAGCCTAAGGGTATAAAATGAAACAGTAGAGGTTGTAAATTAAATCTAGTATCTTTCGAAGGGAAGTATACAAAAATTAAGCACTGGGAACGGTAAATAAATTAGTGCTTTATAAAAGCCCTATTATCTCTTTATCTAACTTGATACTATGTTTACAAGGTAAATTAAACGCAGAAAAGCATTACAGTTTAATGTTAAATCCCCATTAAAATGCATTTTGGGCAAAATTTTGAATAAAGCTTAAAATTACAGTTTATAGAATAAATTGAGCTAAACAACGGTTTTCGAGAAAGCTTTTTGTGTGTTTTATTCATTAAATTCCTTAGAATGAAGTCAGAGCATTGTAATAAATATTTATTTTCCGCAGATTAATCAAAAATGTAATGTTGTCAATTTAACTCTGCTTCATTACATTAAATAAGGATTCAGCGGAAATTTCCGCCCAGATAATATCACTTTTAATTGAATTAATTGAAATAGGAGCAGGAAAGTTGTTTTCAAGTGTCATATGCAGATTTTCAGAAATGTTATTGGTGCTAACCTTTTCATACAATGGTGACTCAATATAATTTTAAAAGGTTCATACATTTTAATTTGTTTCGAATTTATTCTGAATATACGTGTGTATTACAATGCATACTATGGAAATCTTTTTAGCCATTATGAAAATGAATATTTTTACACAATTCAATGAAAGTATTTGCATTTTATTGGACAAAATCTATTATTTTACAACTTTTAAAGAAATTGACTAGTTATGGATTTTAACAAAAATGCTAAAATTTTGAAAATTTTGAAGTTGTTATTTTTTTGTCAATATCAATAATTTGTTGAGTTACGGTTGCATTGCATATGTTTCTCTTTTAGCATATTAATAATTAATTACGTGATATGTTTCACAGTGAAAAATCAGTTTGTAATACTGATAATAGTAAGCAAATTTGCGATTACGCACCAATCTGTCTGTTTTTTGGCAATTGAATCTACCAGATTTTTAGAGAAATAATTTACATTATAAATTTACTTTAACTAAGCGATAAACTTGCCATAATACCATTAAATTTACTTTAACTAAGCGAATAACTTGCCATAATTGCCATTATACTTGGACTAAGCGATAAAGCAACCAGTTTTTTGTAAAAAGGAGTTAGAAATATGAAGCGTTTCAAAGAGAACCAATTATATATGTGTTCTGTTTCGAATTTATTTTGAATATACATCTGAATTACAATGCATGCTATGGAAATGTATACTATGACTAAATTTTTATGTGCCTCTTTTTTAAAAAAAGTATTACTTTGTGTTCTAATTTCCTGACTTGGGTTTACTTCTTTCTATGTTTTCAATTATAATATTTTTATCGATACATATTTATATTTGCACGCTACTCACTATTCTTATCTTTTCTGAAATTCTAGTTTTGGATTAAATTTTCCTAAAATTCTATAGTTCAACAACAGAAATAAATTCAAATACTCTTAATGAAAAACATGAACAAATTAAAAATAAAACATAGACGGAAAGACCATTTCTTCTGATATGTTTAATTATTTTTCTGACTACTCATCACATTCCTGGTAAAATATGTGATACACTTGAGATTCGCTTTTATAGAAGGAAAAAATGTAATATATACGAGGATGCTAGCTGATGGACTACTTAAAAAATTATTTACGAACCATAGCAATTCATTAAAAACGTTAATAGTCATTTTAGTTATCATCGACTTCCCATAGTGAATATGAAACAGATAAGTGATATAATTATAGAGAGAAAATTTGTTTTGATAATTATTGAAATGTTTTAGGCTCTTTTCTTAGGCTATTTGTTTCTCACCAACACTTTGTCATTCGATTTCAAAATCATTTGCATTTTGCAAAAGCACTCCCATCGTTTATCTTTGTTTATTACGATGCTATGCTATTAATTTGATTTATTTTATTAGTCGATTCTTCTGTGTTTTAATTCGATCTCATTACTCTTTGAATTATTTTAAAACATAATATAATGCTCTAAAAATGGTTTTAATTACAGTTAGCTTAGAGTATAATGATCGAGTAATGAAATATTTTTTATACGCTTATCAGTTTATTGCAAAGTGGCTATTCACTTGAAGTATAGCCATGCCATTTGTCCTAAGGCCGGTTTTTTCACCCATTTTAATCAAAAAATACAAGCAAACCATTCACTTGTACTTAAAAGGACGCTAACACTGAAGGAAGGTGGGGGGAAGCGATCTTCTTTACCTCTCTACAGCTGCTTGTCAACTTCTCTTCGATTTTTCCCAGTCAGCAGATTTTAACTTATGCTACCCTCAAAGCGAGGCTTCAATCTACGCGAGGCATTGCTGTTTTCGCTAGCCTCTTTCAGGGTCTCTCTGAAGCGAGACTGTAAAATCCAGAGTTTAAGCTCCGATTTCAGTCCAGACGGAATTCCAATCACCACAAGTCATTTGGCTGATATCCATAGATTTTTATTGCTTTTTCCTTCTCGCGTTCCAAAATATCCAGTTTATCTGTGAAGTGAATGGTCGGCTTAAGAAAGAAAAGCATATCCATTATGTTGGTAGAAAACTCTCTGGTACTGACAACTTTGTGATTAATGTGTCCAACTAAAATTCAACGAAGTTTGTGAAGATCCCCCCGTTCTCAGTGATGACGTAGCAGAAACATTCAATGATAGCCTAACAGAAACACCTGGTTTGTTGGATGCAACGTTCTGGAGGAAAGAGATGTGTGAAAATTTGGATGGGGCAATGTGGGTTGAAATCAGGCTGAGAAACATAAAAATAGAGAAATGGATGGTTCGCTGTGGGTGCTTTAGAACCAATGACAATTGAATTTAACATTAACCCTCTGATTCCTAAGTCCATTAAAAAATTCCTAAGTCCTCAAACGGGAACGTCCGAGCTCCTCTATCAAAGATAAGGCAAATTCACTTTCCGCCTCAAAAACACAATGGCAGCTGGCATTGTCCGAATTGTAAAAAACTCTCCTCTTCTCCAAACACATCTGGGCTAGCCACTCTAACGAAGAAAGCACGCGCCGCCGATGTGAAATCAATCACACTTAACGAAAGGGGGTGGAAATTTCAGAGTGACATTCGGACGTTTCGGACGGCTATCGTCTTTTGCTTGAAGGGACGTATGGGACGTCCCGTATCGATCGAGTTAAGAGGTAATGAGTGACCACATCACCTGCGAATGAGATAATACGAGTTCGTACATCTTAGATCTATACAAAGAGATTCATGTAGTCAAACAACAGTCAATTAAATTCTAGGTCTACTACACAAATTTGTCAATGATGTTATTTAAAACTAAATTTTATTACTTCTATTTATATCTGGATAATAATAGCTATTAAGTAACTGATGATTTAGAGCTTAGCTGTTGCAATTTGATTTGTCACTCTTTGAGTATGGAGAAGTGTTCTGAAAAATTTTATGATTGGGGAGGAAAACCTGCTTTTCTCTAAATTTTAAAAACTGTTTGAAATTCAAAAGACATTTTACAAATAAAAGGAATTTGAATTAATGTTAAATCAGGTAACTATATCTTTAGTAAACCAAGAAGCAAAAGACTTAAAAACTACTCAAAGTAATTGTTAGCATATTCAGCAATGAACTTGCATTTGTCTGTGTAACCGATTCATAAATATTTGCTTTCAATTTTTATCAAGATTCCAAGTTGGTATTATTAATTTAATCCCAAAATTTACATTTAATATAATTCGCATTAAAAAACGCCATGCTGATTCCGAAATATGCACACACATTTTAAATATCTATCAATTAAACAATTAATGATATACATCAAATTTTCATAATCTGATTTAACAAAAACAAATGTAGAATCTTATAAACTATCGGAAATTGAATAATTTTGATAAATTCATACCATATATTATTTAATTTTTACAGTTACACTTTTAAAAGTAAAACGGTGCTTTTCTGTTAATAAACCATTGATGAATCATGATAATTGCAGCTACAGATTGTTTTAAATTGCCGATACTAGTAATCTTTGATTATTCTACTCTGGAAAGGGGTAACAGGCAGTGAGAAAGATGAGCGCATCTCCTTAGTTTTTTGTTAGTAAAATGTAAATAAGCTAAGTAAATTGAAAATTATCTTCCACTCCATTTTTCACTTCACTCCTATTTCTGTGAAATCAACTCCACCTGGCGTATGCGCAAAAGCGCGGAGTGTTTCAGAAATAGAGAATCATCTGTACTCGGTATTTTATAATTCTCGTTTTGCAAAGAATCACCATATAAACTTATTAGGTTAGTTTGGCTGTGTTGGGAAGTTTGTCATCGTGTGGATTAACTAGACTTTTCAAATTTGATGTTATCGTGACGAGTGATACTGATTTGAACTTGAATCAAAAGTGTGTCATGGTCTGCATTTAAGATATGTTTGAGAATAAAGAAGGGTGTTTTCAGCAAGATGGAGATAATCTGCATTATTATCGCAACCTGAGGGCTTATATTGATGGAATTCTGGTGAACATATGATTTGGACGAAGGAGTAGCATTTATTCCACTCACATTCATCGGATCTTTGTCCCGATTTATTTCTGTTTGTGGGAAAATTTTTAAATATAGTGTTTACAACTGAACTCTAGCTACAATCAGCGAGATGAAAACATCCATGAAGAAAGATTACACCCAATGTCATTCGACGTGCTTATTGCCGTTTGCAATCCCATCCGTTTAATTTACCAGCAGTTCTTGTACTACACGCATGCTTGGTCATGAAAGATTTCTCGAGGGAGGCTGTCACAGGAGGTCTAAGAATTTCGCCTTAACAGCGACGATGGCCGGTCTGAGGCGGTTGGCGTCTTTTGAGGGGACGTGAGGTTCTGAGATCGCTTAGAAGATAAGCGCGGTAGGGGGTCCAATTATCTTTGCAACCACAGCCCATTTCTATGCGCCTTAAAAGAAGGTTACAGCAGGGGTGGCATGGTGGTGTCAATGACCACCCAGATTCAGAGAGTCCAATACAAGTCGCTTTCTCCCAAAACGTTCGGGTTTTAAAGGAGCTAGAAGGAAAAAGTCGCATCGGTATTAAAGAGTTAAAGCAGTGGGGTATCGTATATTTCTAGCATGAGACCGAGATGTTTCGAAGGCATAAGGAAGGAGGTCTAAATAAATTCTGAGAACCTTCTTTAGTTTCTCGAAGTTCCCCAAGACCTATAAAACACTTTAAATCATCGAAAACAAAGACTGACCCAAACATTTTTTTTAAAGATTAGTAAATAATATATGCTGTTAACCCGACAGTGGGAACGTTAAAAATGGAAGAGTTCTCATATAGGACTTTATATGCCCGGGTTATCGAGAGCAAACATAAAAAGGCACCTCATCTAGACACTTAAAGATCGATACTTTATCCCTGCTGAGACATGCAACTATTTCTACTCAGCTTAAAACAGACAATAAATTTTTAGCAAACACTTTAATCCTCTTTGCCTTTTTTTATGAACTGAGAGATTGTCTATACGTATAAAAATAATACTCAGAAATAGAAAAAAAAGCTATAATAAAATGAAATAATGCTTTTAATTCACTTCTGATCGCATTCATTCATATGAAGAATTATATTTTTGTTGAAAATTACTTTACGCGGCATTAACTAATGCTTAGAGACCAATTTGTGATGACTAAAACGCATTGGTTCATTGATTTTAGCTTATGTGTGAAAAAAAAACACAATTGCATTATTTCCTGATGGACAAAGAAATCATCTTTCTTCTTAAATAAGATAAAAAGTAATTGAAAATATTTCACAAAGGATTATAAAGACGTTTCACTAATATGAAAACATGAATTAAAGCAAATAATGTATAAAGGTAAAAAGATGAGAAGCCATATTAGTTGTACTAATATTTATTGTATTGAAGGTAGAGAAAAATCAAACAACTCAATCTCTTTAAGAGACGACTTTGTATAAATATTTTGTTTTATTAGGGAAAACTCATTTTCCTCGAGTGAATGCTTAGGATCAAGTAGTATTTTAGTTCTGTAATGAAAGCGTCTAAGCAATAAGAACAGCGCCATCTATGGTGATAAGGCGCCAATGCTAAAGAACTTGATTAGAATTTTGAATTGACGGATTGAACAATTGAAAAATGTCCAAATCCTAAACTCCTTTGTAATTGTTAGCAATTAATGTCAATATGTAACCTTTGTGTGTTAAAGTTTGTGTACAGTGTTTGTAATAAATTCTAAATGTTTCCAAAAAAAGTTAACAATTGTTATTTTGGCTTCCAAATTGGAGCCATGCATTTAAATCCACTACTGCAGTTTTTATTAAAACACTATTGATGTATATGTATATCTACAGTTTCTGAGATTGAAATCTAATGAGCAGCAACATCTTTGCGGTTCCGTTTTGAATTCTTTATGATTCTTAATAACGCTATTGAATTGCCCAATCAATGTTGTTCCGTCACTTAATGTTTTCAGGAGATTGTGATTTTATTCCTTCTTTAAGCTGTACTTGTTTGAAATTATTTGTTCTCAAATGCTTTTTGTTCATTAAAACTAATCATACAGTTTTTGATATTGAAATTGTTATTTTTAGTAGAAATAATACTTCTAAAGGTTTTTAAAATATGTTTTACGTTTTTCATAAATATTGGAATCTCAGTTCCAAAAATACGTTATTCCCCTTTGCAGTATTTATTTAACATTGTTTTCTCATTGTTGCAGACATCAAGTCATTATATTAATATATTTTCAACTCAATAATTCATGTAGATCAGAAAGTTTGATTTGCCTTTTCTTACCCAACTCGAGCAGTAAGTAAAGAAATGTCCCAGATAAAAGCATATATGCTTTCAGTCCTAACTTTTATCACTTTTTTTACGATATAATAACTGATTACGAGTTAATAGAATAAATTTTGATTCTTGGATTACTAGGAAGTAAATGAATCGCAAGCAGAAAATAACAAATTTAGAAGATAAAAGTCACAAATTACAAATTAACTTTAAGAGATGTAATATAAGATAAAGGAAAATAAAACACAATTTGTGTAAGCTTAGTGTTTCACTGCAGTGGCGAATCCAGGGAGGGGGGCTATGGGGCTGCAGTCCCTCCCAGAGCTAAACCAGATCTTTTGATTTTATTTAAAATCATTACACCTGTTTGTTCTTAATTTCCCTTTCTTTAAAAAAATAATAAAAACATGACAACATTGATTTCTGGCTTGACAGACTCAAAAATTTTCCTACTCTTCTACTCATTCCACTTGTACTTGTAGGATTGATGCGGTCGAAAACATTTTTGGCTAGTTATTTCATTGTATGTTTTATTAAATTATCGAAAGTATTATTGTTTTCTTTATGATTCTTATTGTCAGGTGAGTAAAGTCTGTAAAATTAAAGTGTTTTGGTTTGCATAAGCCATGAGGTTTGACATTCATCACGACGATACAAAATTTTTATGTCCTCAGTCCCTCCCAGACCCAAATCCTGAATTCGCCGCTGTTTCACTGCAATCCAACACTTCACATTGCATAAAAAATAAACTATTTCAAACATCCTCGAATTGTAAATTCTTGTATACTTTTGTATGGCTTTGGGGCCGAGATTCGGTTTTCTATGTTCCTTCTAGAATTTCAGATGAGCCATTTTTTACTATCCCTCTGGTTTTGACATATATTTTCATCACTTAGAAAATCATTTTTTCTAATAAAAATCCCGATATTTAAGTTTGAAATATAAATCTTAAAATCTTTGTCATAAATTAAATAATCGAGGAAATGGTATGTATCGAATTTCTATCACAAGCAATTAGATAAAACATTTCTGCAATTAATGAAAGATTTTTCAAGATATATTACTCACAAGAATTTACATAGAATTAATGAGTTAATCTGTGGTCTTTAATAATCTTTATGCCAACAATCAAGAAAAAATGCAATTACAAATTCCTGCAACAAATCGTAAAAAAGTATAAAAATAAAGATAAATGAATCTCGCAGATTTAAAAGTAGAGTATAGCACTCGCCATTCGCTTCGATGGGCCAACATCGTTTTGAAGATAAACCATGTTCTTTCCGCTTTGGAACAGTGTGACACAAAAAGGTTAGAAGACGCACAGTTTTCAAGGTTGGTTGAGTTAGATTTAATGACACAAGAGCCAATTTGGTCATGCTTTGTCAATCAAACTCATGGTGCACGAATTTTTCGAAGAAACACGTATGAATTCGAAGTCGTTTTCGGACAGATATAACGCAATATTTTATTCTATCAGCAATATGATACACCAGAATGTTAGTAACATTTCAACTTGATGGGTTTATTGTTAAAAATGGTCTGAAAAAATCATATGTCAACCTCTAAACACGATAGAAGCAAAAATTGAAACGTCCGATTTTATTCAACAAAACAACAATAAATCTGAAAATCTATAGATCAAATATTATGATAAGCTTTTATTAAATGGCCTCTTGATGGAATATATCATACTTTCTTGCTGTGGATAGTTTTGTTGTGAATTCCCTAAATACCTATTTTTGCGTCTTGCTAATATGAAACTTAAAAGGGAACTGTAAATACCTTCCCAAAAGTCATCTTTTCACTCTGTCCAAATGATTCAAAAATGCTTTGCTGTATCAAAAACTGGAAGATCTTCTGTAAAAACACAGCCTATTGAGACACGAATTTTTTCAAATAGTTAAGAATATTTATGTATGAAAATTTATGCGTCTCTCAGCTTTAAACACATGGAGGAAAGTCATTTCCAAAACTAATCAATAAAATTTTATTAATTAGTGATATTTCCCATTTATTTAATTAGGAATTGTTTAATGTATTCAACTGTAATTTACATCTATAATGGAATGGAAATATACTAAAATGTATTTCATTAAATAGGGATATTATACAACAAATTCTTGGTTTACTGCTTAACAATACACATCTTCGTATCCTACTCTGTATCTAAGACAAGCAGTACCCTCACGGCCTTGCCCGTGACACCCTCAATTTCGACAATCTTTTTTTAAAGCCTACAATTTTCAGTTTCAAGTTTAAACTTTGAAGCCACATTATGCAAATAGCTCCTTGAGGTCATATTTCATTTTTTTCGGTTTCAGCGAAAGTATACGCAGAATGAACATGTTTTCTGGAACTAAAGATATCAGCCTTTACACTCAACTATCAAACAGTATAAAAACAAACAAATTAAAACCATGATCTGTCGGCGCGACGACGGACAGTACGATTGTGCTTCAAAATGTCGATGAAACCAGAGGGATTATGACGTTAAGTGGTTTGACGGAATGCATGCTGGGAATAGAACACTGCAACCTTGTCTACGAAGAATCACGAAGAGAAAAATGGAGCGAAAATATTTTAACCCTTCAGAAAAAAAAATTAATTAAAATTCAACCATAAAAGATATTTTAACCGGTATTGTTTTAAATCGGGGTGGGAGGATATTTCATTCATTAATTCAAAAAATGAAAATGATAGTATCATTAGAACGTCGGATACAAGAAAGTAGGAGAATTCAAGGTTAAAAATATTAGCAAAAATTGATTATTATTTAAATCTTTCTCAAAATTCAGTAAATTACGTTAGAAATGCAAAACAAATTTCATTAGAAAGAAAATTGATTTTTCTATCCGACGGTGTATTGATAGTTTTTCCTCTATCATTAGAAAAGATACTACATCCGTAAATGTGCCGAAAATGACCCAACACAACACAAAGCATTAAATAAAAAAATTCTAGATTAAATTTTAAAATTCCGGCTTCGAGATGCATTCTGTCACAAATACGACTACCTGTGTGCCAAATTTCATGGCTGTACGTGCGATAGATTCGTCTGGACATCGCGCGCACACACGCACACAAACCTTTTATTTGCCTTTTATAAGTACAGTTAATAAATCATTTAAATTCCTTCAAAGCCATTTTCTACAACTTTCCATAGGTTTCTTGTGTATGCCTTTATCAATATATAAAGAAAAATAATTGTTTCAAAAGTTTTAAAAATGTCTAACATAAGAGTGTGGTAACTAATTTTGATAAGTAATAATAAGTAATAGAAATTCCATTCCTTATCATTTATGACTTATTAAAATAATAGTTATGCAATAATGAAACATTAAGAACAATAAATTGTACGAACATTCTATGAAAATTTATACTACTTTTTATATAAATACTGATTCCAATTACTATTTCACTGTTAAATCACACTGTTAGAGGTACTATTTTTAAAGACCGATATTTGCATAGTTGCTTTATAAACATGTATGAAAGACTCAGAAATAGTTGAAGATTTTTATTATGATGCACAAAATGACACCCTCTTTTAACCCAACCATACATTTAAATGAACAAAAGAAAATTTGAAGAACTATTTAAAAATAGCGAAAACAACGAAATTTAACCAATTTCATTAAGGGCATTTTAATTATTTGCTTATGTTTAAATAGAAATTAAATTACCATGTCAATGTTTTGTTAAAAAAATCTGTTTTGAAATCTGCGCATCATTTTTAAGATTGTTATTTATTTTTGATTATAATTAAAAATGAAAATAATTGCGTTATTTATGACGTATTTCTTGAGAACAATAACTAATTTAATTGTATTAGAAGTAAAAATATTTAGAAACTAATTTGTTATTATTCCCAAAGCGGAATATTTTATAAGAAAATATCAGTGCATAGTAAATTGTACAGAATCATTTTTATTACGATGTCATTTTTTATTACTTTTCATTCTAATTTTATTCATGCCAGTTCAATGAATTCTTAAGTGCATGTTATCATCGTTACATTTGGAGGTCAATCAAAATTTGCTGGAAATACCATTGAGAAAAGGAATAAAGAATGGCAAGAATAAATACTCATCTAATTATAGATAGAAGCAAATAATGTTTGGCAGAAAACAAATATCCATTTAATCATAGAGAAGAAAAATGATTTACAAAAACGAAACTTCTTAAGTTGTTTTATCTTAGATATGTAAACATTATTTATTCCATGTTGAAGTAGAAACTGAAAGTAACCTCTCTAAAGTAATAACTTAAAAAGGAAATTTATACATTTTATACACTAAAGAGAACTCCCAGGCATAAGAAAAACAAATTCTGGTGCTTTCAAATGTAACATTAAAGGAAAAGCTTTTCCTTTGACAAAAAATATTTGGCCAGCTTTCCAATTCATTTTCAAAGGGGAATGATTAAAAAACAAATTCTTTATAATGCCGTTAAAGAAAATGTTTCCAGAAATTTTAGAAGGGTAATAGGAAAACTTTTTTTATTAACCAATTGTTTATAGCGCTTACTATATCTATTTTTTGTAGTCTTCTGTATTTCACTGCGTTTTGAACCAGGGAGGAAAATCATATTTGTCTTTTACTTCCTTAGCACTATTTATTAAAGACCATGATTACTACTCAATGTAATGCAGAGTATAAATACTGGTTCATTATGTTTAGTTTGTGGGAAAGGATTTTGAAAACTCCCTTGATAATCAAAAATTGTGTTATGTAAAGTTAAAATATATATCTAATTCTTTTTTTACTTCATTTTGTTCATTTAGTTCGATACCTCAATATTTAAAACACTTAAGTGTAGGAGGATGCTTTCAATTTAGAAAGGAAATCACCAAAATGGCAACGAAAAAAAATGAATCATTTAATTCTTTCAAGATACAAATTTATCTTTCAAATGCATTTTTCAACCATCAATAGTTCTAGTAGTATATAAAATAAATTCCGAAAATTTTGTTACTTTTCTATAAAACGACTGTTCTATTCTATGTAAGACCAAAGTAACATTATCAGGGTAAAAATACCCATATCTACATATTTAGGTAAGTTATAAACATGGCCAGTTATTAATTGTGTGTTTTAAAAGTGAGCTTTATGTAGAGCCTTAATACACTAACACTCCTACGATTTAACTAATAATAAATTGACAGTTACTTTCAGTACTGCACTAGTATTGCTTTCTGTGTGTGCGTTAAGCTTCGTTTAATTTTGATGGTCTTTTGATGTAGTGTCTACTTAGATGTTAATACAAAATATCGATGAAGCCCACTTAAATTTTTTGAAATCTTACATGAAAACATGTGTTGCTGCTTGGTGGTTTATATTGAAATGAGGATTACAGGTAAAGAATAAGTAAACACATTGATTCTATAATTCATAGTGAATAAGATTGGATATTTTATTGAATGATGTATTTATTGTTTTTAGTGCAATATAATAGTGCAATATTTTGATGTATGCCATAGATTTAATATAGGTACTTTCCAAATAATGATGATATTTTGTTAGTGTTAGTGTATGAATTTTTCATTCTAAATTCTTTCATTTTAGGGTAAATTACCCTTTCTGTTTTTTCAACAACTTTAATAATAGGGATGGTTTGTACAGCAAAATTGATTTAACCAGACTAAGCTTGTCCAGTCAAGCTACTAATTTAATTGTTGAAAAATTGTCTCCAAATATTTGGATTGCCTTTTTCAATAGTTTTGATTGCAACCGAGTTCATTTACATGCTAACACTTACATGTTTAAACTTACCATTTGCTCTTAGTATCTTTAGTATTTTCAATTTTTTAGATTATATTTTAGATTTGGTTTTACTAAAAATTAAGTTTTTCATAGATAAGTTAGAGTTTTTCCACATGCTACTTGCATGTTTTAAGCACTATTACTTATAGGATCATAATTAAAAGTTGTTTAAATAATAACTTTTTGTTTTTGCATTGCATTTTTGATATTTTTTTAGTTTTTAATGTTCATTGCACTTTTGTTTCTGAGATCATAATTTAAATTTTGTTTAATTAATATATATATAATGTTGTCAAAATAAAATAACACGATATGATGTTTAACTCTTTTGAATAGCTAATTAAACTAAAGCCTAATATTTGGAATTTTTTTATGGTTAAATTAATACAGTATTTTGATTAGTGAAAAAATTTGGAAACCCAAATTCACATGAAAAAAATGGAAGCCATAATAGAACATAAAAGGTTTTCAAAAGCTTTAATTATTGTATATATTGTATTCTTGATAATTTTTAATGTGGGAGACAAAGGAATTGAGGATGATAAAGCATCGCAAATGAAGGATTTCATTTCTTGTATTCAGATTTCATTAATGTCTTGTACAGTAAAAGTTATGCATAAAAGAGCTTTCGGTTAATTGGGGGGACAATCGAGACTGCAGATATTGATAATTTATTTTTCTCTTTGAACTAGATAATTTTCTACTTGTATCGATAACTACTAAAATCATTAAGTTTCCATCGTTCGCAGGTCGATTCTTGATCTTGCTTATTAATTTAGGTTTACAATGAGTTTTCAGTGTCTTCTATAAAAATGTTATTAGTAAATAGAATTGATTCGTATTCTCTTGTCAATATTCTTCACATTTGAAAATTTAGGAGACGAATGTGAAAGCCATGTCTGTGGATTTTTAATAGCTATTACATTTATTTACAAATTTTTGTATTTGTTTTGAACTACAATACAACTTTTGAAAGTTTTTGTTATCTCGAGCATCAACGTAATTCGTATTTATTAAATTTTCCTCTGATATGTTTCATACAAGATAAAAATGAACGTGAAAACATTTTATTTCGCTAAAAACAAATTCTGGCGTTCCAAATGTGGAATTAAGATTCAGTTCCATCTTTTGATTTGCTTCAAATCTCATGTTCTTTCACATCTGTGCTTGGATGAATGCCAAAGCTTTCTGGTTTAAAATTCTTTACAGGTCCAAATACGGACACAGATTTGAAATGCATGCGATACCTTTTCTGAAAGATTTGCTTCCTTATAGAAGGATTGAACTCCTCCAATCTTAGATTTCTCAGCCCTTCAGCGAATGCAAGTTTGAATTATATATATAGAAAAGCCTAAAAAAAT
>BGPR01002646.1:32630-48461 GCA_013235015.1 Araneus ventricosus
TATGATCTCTTCTACCATTTGGCGACCCAAAATATTTAAAACCTGGCCCTATCCATGTTAAAAATGAGACCTAAAGTCAAGGTGTGCTGCAGAACTGGCCATCTCCACCAAAGGGTGCGGATTCAAAACCTTCCATCTCCAAATCCGTCATGAAGCGCAATGGTAGTTTCGTGAAATCTTTCCATACTTAGGCTTACAGCTGATAATGCGGAAAATGAAATAAATTCGAGTTTGGGTTTTCAGAATTATTGCAATTTGAACAAGACATAGAAAAATATTGAAGTTCTTTCTCATCAGATACGGTAGCGTAAAATATATATGTCTGGGTGGAAGCTAGAGGTAGCAAAACAGCAACGGCAGGTTCTATTCATAATAATTGATTTACTTATGTATGAAAGTGGATGTGGAAGACGACTGTGGGATGAGACCACTGAAAAATCTTTGGTGCCTTCAGAAAAGAGAAGAGGAGACAGAAAACCAGCGACATTTGAACAAAAAGAGAAAAGTATGATCTCTTTCAAAAATACATTCAAGTGCATTGAATTTAACTATGTCGAATTAGACTCAAGCGAGAATTAACACAGCAGTTAACTAAACACAAAAAATATAGTTTAGTTGCAACTCCGGTACTCAAGACGATTCACCTATAGTTATTCTCTGGTACTTCAGAAACTTATTCAGTATCGGAGCCAATATTAGTTTTGGTTCGCCTAGTGTTGATGTTCGTTATAAATACATGTTAATGAATGAAAGGATCAAAGCAGTAAAAAGTGAAGAAGAGAAGCAGACATTTATAATTGAATCCTCATTACACAAAAAGCGAGCTGCGGCTTTTTTTCTCTTAGAAGAGAAAAGATGGAGAAACAAATTATCTTATGCCTTGATTGCCCAAATAACTTTTCCTAGACAAAACTCCTTGTCCAGTTGACAAATTTAGTAGATAGCTGTACCTATATAACTCCACCATCGTACAAGTCTCATCGAAAGATCCTTAGATCAACAATAACGAATTCATATACCCTTGATGGGACATAAATTCCCAAAGGCTTCCAATGAAATTTCGTCAGCTTTGTTTCACTGGTTGTAGAATAAAGACTTCATAGGTGTTACAGTCCTCAGATGTATGGCTGATGTGTGTAGAGGCCGAAGCAAAAACGCCACACTGATGGTTATGCTTCAATGTTGTTGGCTAAACAACCCCCAGGAACCCCAAGAAGATAGAGTTTCCATTCCAGAGCATTTTTTCATTCCTCCGGACCGCGCGCTTGCATGAATTGAAAAGAAAAAAAAAGATTCCGTCGCTCAGAAGAAATTCTTTCCAAAAGTGAGACATTTCTCAAGCTAGAGAGAGATTATCTCGATTATGATTGGAAGAAAATCATCAACACTTTCATAAAACAATTTGAAAGATGGAATTTCAAATTCTTCCCGACAATGAGTTCTTTTATAAAGAAACAAAATAATAAAATATTGGTGCAAGAAGAGCCCTTTCATAGATCTGAGGTAGGTGAGAGAAAATCAGTTGTGAAGAGAAGGAAAAATATCACGACCAGTAAACTTAGAATCGCGATTACAGGCTTAATCGTGAACACTCTAAAACTTCATAATGTACAAAATTATTTTGGACAAAATTGAGAGAATGTTGACAAATAGGTTTTATGCAGAAACATTTTACTATCAGAAGCTCAAAGACAGGAAGAGTGGGAAAGAAATCCTCTGGAAGACACAGCCAATATTTAGTGCGACCTTGAAGAAAATGTGGCCATGAGAAACTCATTTTTTTATGATTGAATGTATTTTATTTCAAAAATATATATACCTCCTTATAACAATAATATTTTGTGAAAATTATTATGTCTCGTGTTTTCTGTATAATTTGGCGTGTTTATTTAGAATTTAGATTGCTCCAAAACTGACCATATCCAAAATTGGCCACCACTAAACAAAACCTTAAATAACTGCCCACCTTATTCATGCCTCATTACCATAAATTGTAAACTGAATTACACTGCCCAAATGCCTCGAATGCCATGCAGTCTTTTTTAAATCTCACTTTGGTTAGATGTGACAGAAAATCCACTTATCTGAATAATTTTTTGTTTTGGAGATGACTACTTTTGCAGCTGCACGACTCACATGATCTTCTCTAAAGTACAATATCTTAATCTTTTATTTTTACAATTAATCACCTAAAAATATTTATTTATTATATTTCCTCAATGTTTTAAAAGCCTTCCCTATATTCCTTGCAAATTATTCTCGTAAATACTATATTTTTTACAGGTCATGATGATACTATAAAAAATGTACCTACAGATTGCACTAGATTCACAATATTTATTGAAATTTTCTCACAACGTAAAATCCATTTGGGATTAAACATTCACAATAGTATTCATTTTAAAATATGAAAATAAGAAATTAAATGAATTAAGAGAAAAAACCCTAGCAACTTTGGACACGGAATCATGACTTAAGACCTTTGGTGATGGGTAATTGACGCCAAAATTTCGTTAATCCTCTTTCTTCGAAGTTCAATGAAGAAAAATAAAACAGTGCCAATCCACTGCAAACGAATTTTAATGCAGTATATAGGGTGTCTGAAAAAGATATTTATTATCCTAAGCATTAAAAACAAAAGTACGAAAAGGTGAAATTAAATGCAGTTTGTGGCAAAAGGGGGAAGAATTTTAAAGGTTTTTTTACAGTGCATTTAATGAAGCTCTGCATAATATCCTTTAGTTGCACAAAGAATGTCCAGTTTATACTCGATTTTCTACCAAATATATTTCAATATTTCTGTAACTTTAAATATGGTGGATTTGTACGTTACATCAGGCGAAACATTCTCTGCATGGTTTTCGGTGATTTTGTTTCCGATAGCCAAAAAACACACTGCGCTTTCTCCTGAGCAGTCGCCATTTTCGTTTCTTATTATAGCTGCCAAGTAATTCACGCCACCTATCGCGGTCTATTGATATTTTAAAAATACTGCAAGAATTGTTTTTGGCACAAACTCCATTTAATTTCACCTTTTCGTATTAGCTTTTAATAATAAAAACCTTTCTCGGGCAACCTGTATGTTCAAGTGATCTAAAAAATTGTCCTCACCTTACGGAAGGTCAGTTAAATATTAAATTTACTATTAAAAAGAATTATGAAATACGAAATGAAGAAAAATAATTTGGTAATTACCAGAAACCCTCATTGAACCTGCCGATATACCGAGACACAAATTTAACGTAGGGTAACTAATCTTATAATGAGTAATGGATCGCTAAAAAGGATTTCTGCAAAACATCCACAGTATTTAAAATATTTTAGCACTATTAATAACAAGTTTAATCACATTTTTTTCTTATTTTTGGGCTGCACATTGCCAATTATTTCTTAAAATAAACTTTTTATGTTCACACTATACGAAAATCAAAGCTCAAAATTGTAAGGTGTCCGCTTTGACCATAGTAGTTTGTAAGTTAGACCTTATACCCGATTATAAATTTTTAACGAACCAAATTCCTTACATTTGATAAAATTTTAATTGAACACCGAGTTTTTAAAATGGTGGATGAAATCAACAGAAGATCTTCAAGATCTCCAGAAATAAAAATCTTATCTGTCATATTTTATTTATAACTAATTGGGATCCGAATATTGCCAAATAACAGTTTTGGTTTCAGTTTTGCTATCATTTTCTGCGGTAACTTTTTTTTCTTGAATAGCAGTGTCTACAGTTCAAAATAAAAGAAAGCTAGAATCTCCTTATTATTGTTTGTTTATTATACAGGGTGCAAACAAATGAAGCGACGCATTTCAAAAATTAATAAAAATAAATGACGAGAGGCTGTCTTTTTCAAACAGTCGATGATGTTAAAGGCGTAGGACTACTTTACTCGCGCGTCTCTTTGTTTCTCGGCTTCTCTTTGTTGCTCGCGATTCTCTTTTGTTTCTCGAAGCTTTTTTCTTTTCCGATTTTCAATTTTTTTCTAACTTCCGTTGTTACCCTTTACCTCTAAAATTAACATTAGTTATGTTTTTAACATTTGTATTTACCGAGATATAGAGGATCTCCCATGCAACGTTTTTTGTGGCGTTTTGGCTTTCGAATCAAATTTCTTCCTGAGACCCCAATGGGAGGAACGTAGTCCTATGCTACAAAAACTAAAAATGTTGGAACTGCGATTGTTTTAAAAAAATGCGAGCGCATCTCAAAAAGTTTTTTTTAGATAGGTAGCATGCCATTTCGGTGGTCTAGGGGTCGTAAATTACTGGAAATCAAAAATTTGTTTAGAACCATTATCTGAGAAAATATTAAAACTGGAAGAAAAATAAAAGCATGTGTTTGTAAGGAATTTTACGCTCTTTAATTTGTTAATTCACATGTAGTGTGAAAACTGGAGAGTTTTCGTGATATTCAAGAAAAACTAGAAAAAGAAATCAGAGAACTCGCATCAGCTTCTGCTGATCGGTAGCCATTGCGTACGGAATTGTTTCGCTGTAACAAATTTAGAACGGCTTAACGCCGAGTTAACTATCTGAAAAAACTTTTTGAGATGCTCTCTTATTTAAGAAAAAACGTAATTGGAACATTTTTAAGTTTTTTTTGTTAATTTTTGAAATGTGTCACTTCATTTGTGTACGCGCTGTAAATCCTATTAAAAATATCCATTCTATATTCATTAAAGAGATTAAAAGAAATAATTAAGTCTTTCAGGTTTTTCTCCAAGAAATCTTTTTTGAAAGTAGCGTAATATTTTCATTGAATAAAAGCATCAATTTATAGTTAAAATAAACTTATTGACAGATTTATTGCTTTAAAGAAATTTTTCGTCCCATCTCTCTTATGTGTGGCACTTTATTAAAGATGATTCGTAGGAATGCAATCCAGTTTCAGACCTTATGATTTCTGACTAAAATATGATAAAGAAAATGATAGATCGTGAAGGACATTATTGATTTATAATACAAGAAAAATGGAAAATGAATCCTCCATCATAACGTTGATTAAAATTACTTTCACATACAAAAATGTTGTAATAATAAAGTTTTCTATAACCGTCACCAAGATTTAAACGCTCAAAAGTTCTTTATAATATCTATTGTTACGAACATGGAATGCAGCTTCCCGGCAATGTTAGTCTTACGATTGGGAAGAGAGTTTTACAGGGGAAAGTATGGAATGACTGGCACGGCAAGGCCTGGACCCCTGACCTTGGCGATATATCGAAAATTCCAGAAAATGCAATCCTTTTCTCGATATCTCTATTAGGAGAGGAGATGCGCTTGAATGTACTCGATAATTTCATGTGACGTCATGGCCTGTCGGGCAGAGAATAAAAGGACCGCGAAGGATAACAGAGTAGTGTGTTCATCGACTAGAACGACTTGGAGTTCCGTTTCCAGTGCGAGCTAGAAAGCCAGTGAGCAGAGCGGTATTCAAAGTGCTGTTTTTGTTATTGCTAGTGAATTGTTGTCTGTTTCTGTTGCTAATCTGTATAAGAGGTATTGTCTCTGTTACCTGTGCTACGTGTTTTTCCTGCATATTTGTGAATAAACCTTCATTCTTCATTATCCTGCGTGTTGGACTGTTTCCACCATACACCCATAGGGCGGTCTCTGCAACTATATTCATCTTATGATTGGCAGCCGTGCCTTGTGAAATTTTCACAGTACGACAGGAAATAGCTACGTACTTTGCATGTCTATGGAAGAAAGTAAAAAATAAAGTTCCAGAAAATATTTAATAAAAATTTTCATTAATTAATTAAAATGCCTCCTTCTAGGAAGGTCTGATTTTCTGATGTAAACTTACGTCCCTCCATAGTGGTCTAATGGGGTGTCGGGAAAAGAAAAAATTATGGCGCTTTTCGTGGTAAAGTTATAGCTCCGCAGCGAAATAGCATAGAGATTTGGTTTTAATGTCATTTAACAAAGAAAGGAAGACATTGAAGATTGGAAAAATAATTTTAAAATTTGGAATTACGGTTTAATCAGAGTCGAGTTGCAAATTTGGTGAAAATCACGAAGAATTTTGATGACGGCACAGCGACCGATGCTCGTGCACGCAGTGAACAACCTAGCTTACCGCGCTACGTTCATGCGAAATATTACTCCAGAATTGTTGAATTGCGTTTGCTATTTCTCGTACCATCGTCCGATTTTACATAAGATTGTTCCTAACAGAAATTGTATCCAATATTAATAACATGAATAAATATATTACATTTCAAAACAAGAGCTTTTTTTTCGCGGAAAAAAACCCAATTAAAATCACGAATCAGTCACATAAATTGAAAGTTACAAAGAGCTACTCTAGTTGCATAATCTCTGAGTCACAAAGAGTTACTTCAGTCACATAATCTCAGAGTCACAAAGAGTTACATCAGTCACATAATCTCAGAGTCACAAAGAGTTACATCGGTCACATAGAGCTACTTTAGTCATATAGAGCTACTTTAATCACATAGAGCTACTTTAGTCACAGAAAGTTACAGTTGAGTAAGGTAAGTAAGTTTACGCCCCTCAATCCCATAAAGGCCGTTTCTCAGAAACAGCCTCCCATCAATGTTTTTTTCCGATATAGCTAACGAATCAGATAATGCTTTACAATTTTATATATTCAGACAAAAAGAAAGTTACTTGAACATTTATTTTCTGTATCGATTGTAGATACACATGATAAATTGTTTGATGAAGTACGTCTATTATTAAACTAGTAACATTATTTAAGAAGATTAATGGTACATTTCAAAATTTTAAGACAATTTCTAAATTATAACCGCACTGAAAGTAGAATTGAAAGAAGATTTAATGTGGGTAAAGTGAAGCTAATTAATAAAATAACACTCATCTTAAACGCCTTATTTATTTTCATAACAGCCTCAGAAATTTGTAATTTATAAAAAATGAAATGCATCTTAACA
This sequence comes from Araneus ventricosus, assembly GCA_013235015.1. Lineage (NCBI taxonomy): Eukaryota > Metazoa > Arthropoda > Arachnida > Araneae > Araneidae > Araneus > Araneus ventricosus. The sequence goes on from BGPR01002646.1 coordinate 39,554, forward strand.
GACACGAACATCTGAGTGCAATTTTTAAAATGATTATTCAGCTATACTAATGTCATTTGGCTTCAATAAGATAAATGACGGTTAATTAAAGTTTTTCAGTTGGGGGCTTAAAAGGTTACTATTTGCTATTGTTATAACTTAAGAAGAATAGAGAAGACTGAAATGAAAAAGTGGAACCAAAGAGAAGCATGAAAATAGAGTGACGATTTTAAAGAATAGACTAAAATTTCATTTAACTTCATTCATGCATTCCACTTGTAATTATTCCGTAAAATAGAGAAAGGAACTGTTGATGAAAAGTTGAAGAGAAATAGTTATAGCCATTATAACTATTGCAGGAACTCTGCAATTACCTCTCAATATGAAAAAAAAAATGAATTATAATGTAGAATATAAAGAATTTTTGCTTGACGTTTCGATTCTTTCCGCCTAATCTGAGATGAACGCTTTGAATTTTATTCGTCAAGAGAATGGTTATAACCAGATATAGTCTTAGGTGTTATATATCTAACTAGAAAATTTGTGCCTGTCTAAGACGAGCTCTTAGCCCTCCAAACATATATGACATCCCATTTTCACAGATTTACTAACGAAAGTTATAGTAGAAATTCTCATTTACATTGGCAGAGTGCTTAAGAAATTTAGAAAAAACATGAAAAATAGAACTGATGAATCAATTGACACTAACCTTCATTTAATAATAACCTTACTTTTAGCAATTACTTTCGTTTCGTCCGAGTAAAAATAAGGCAAAATCCACTAACAGAAAAAAATGCTTCACCAAATACAAAATAAATAAATACTGAAAGAAAATAATAAAAAGAAATAAAACTGTTAACGCGGCTCAATTTATACAGTCTACTCTCTATTATCCGTGCGCGGATTATCCGGTTTGCGGATTATCCGTGCTCATTCCGGACTCACGAAAAATTTTAAAGAGAAACATTTTCACGCTTATCATTCATGTAAAATCGTTGTTGATGCTCGATCGAGAGATTCATTCCGTGAAACTAGTGAGCCATGACGGCGGAGGCTAAAGAATAGATTTTTTTTCTTCCTCCACGTGCAATCTCTACCGGTTCAACCCCTAATTTTCCGAGAAATGAATCATCCACTTCCTACTAGCCCATTCTCGTACGAACACGCTTCTCCCTGATACGTCATTCTTTAACTCCTTCGTCTTCTTTTACTTTCGCACGCGTTCCCTTAGTTTTTGCGTCTTGGTTATCGTCAGTTAGTAGCGTGAAATTTTTTACTGGTAAAAATGAGTGGTGTGAAACGAAAACGAAACGTTTCAAATGTTAAACAAAAATTAGAAATCCTTCAAAAACTTGATAAGGGAGAATCAGCTAGTACTGATGCAGAAGATGTACTAAATGAGGGAAATACAATTTCTCATTCTGCTGCTTTACTATCTGTGGAAACTTTGTTAGATTATATGGGGTAAAGAGGATTTGATTACGGTGACATTACTGCGGTTCGTAAAAGATGTGTCGATATACGACAAAAGATGAACAAACAGCAGAAGCAAAGAAGCATAACAGATTTTTTAAAGCATTAAATGTTAAAATCAAAATTCCTAGTTTGATGTTATACATCATGCAATTGTAAGTAATTTTTATATTTTTGTACTGATGTTGATTTTTTCTTTAATAAAAAGGAGTTTTCGGATTTTCCGTGGTTTTTGATTGTCCGTGCGATCCCTCCCGGTGATTAACCAGGATAATCGGGAGTGCACTGTATTTAAAAAACGCCATGATACAATTGCCACGAACTTTCGTTTTCATAAATAACTTTACCGAGGCAAAAAGAAATGAAACAGATGAAGTCATTTTATTGAAATTTATTCCAATCCAGCACGAATTAAAAGAAACTGTCTGAGTTCTTTGACGCCATAACAGAAATCGGATTTGCGCGTTCATTAATGAAGGAGAGCAAAGGGGTGTATTTATTTATAGGAGTAGACAGATCGTCTGAGTCTGTTTGGCAAGTAGCCAAACCAAACCCGTGTCAGCGTTTCTTCAATCTGTGGCTTTTTATATATATTAATAACGCCAAATTCTTTCGATCTGACAATTGCACGCCATGTGTTGAGGATCATATGTTGAAGAAAGACATTCAGAATATTTGGCTATGAACGCCACCATTGTCGTGGCAATTCTGAGGATGCATTCACATCGAAATAATTTATAACAGTTTATGCTCTTAATTCTGACACTTTGAGATTCAGGAACAACTTCAGCTAATATCCAGAAATGTAGTAGCAAGAAGCTGTTGAGTTAGAGGGGAGAAACATTTCTGTATTAAAGAAATGTTGATATAAACAACTTAATGAAAAAATAAATAAGCATAATATTTGGAGTTTATTCATCTACAGGCATTTATGTTTATGTTTAAATAATCACCGAGAATTTTTCAAGAAATATTGAAATGGCGAATATTTCATAAAAATTGAAATTGCATCAGCGTGTTATTGGAAAGTACAGTTTCCTGTTTCGAAGTTCCAAAAAAAAAAAAAAAAAAAAACTGATGAAATTAGAATATTTTGATATTTTCCAGAAGAGCTATAAGTGTTCATTTTCTTCTTTCTTTTAAAGAAAGATCTGAAATTAACTTATCTGATATAATCCGGTGAACTAGCATTCTTTTATTTCGTCCTTATTCTCTTACTTATGTTAATTTTTAGAAAGATAAAGGGGAAGAAACGGACTTAGTGCATTAATTAGAGCTACACATACTAAACATTCAAATACTTCTCTGTTGTAAACAGTAAATTGGATCTAATGGTCACCAAATCTGAATTTAGTTACAAGAAAATTTCTGCCAGAGAGTATGTTCTAATTATGGTAAAACTCAATTTAAAATCCTGAACTTGTTACAAAATGTCAATTATATCAAATTGCGGTTTGATGAAGTTCAATACTTAGTAGGAGGAAGCATTATATAGTTATAATCACTTTCAAATTAATACACAACTTTCAGCCTAGAAATTTATTTTTAAAAACTTGTGGGTTGTTACTGATTATGTCTTTTCCTTACAATTCACAGAAGAGTATTCGCTTATTTTGCGTTATTACAAATGGCGGCTGCATATGAAAATCCGCTTTCTGATAAAGCCTGTAGTACAATACGTACAATGACTGCATTTGGCAAGACCTTTACAAAGAAATTGGTTCACATCTGTGTAACACAGATGTGAAGCAAAGAACACTGTAGTTCTGATAAATTAACTAATTTTCTAAATGAGTTATATAAAACCAAACAATATCTGAATTTGGAATTTCGTCTTTTGATTCTTCACTGGTCAGAGTTCTTCATTCATCGCTTTTATCTAGTAAACCGACATTTGGGAAGGCATGCATTTTGTAATTTTTTCCCCACAAGAATCATTTTGTGCTTTGATTTGAATTAATAGACTGCCATCTTGTTTTACACGTACTCTTCGGTCTCTTTGGAATGTACCTTACAACCATGAGCAATGCTATAAAGCGACATGAAACAACATCTAGCATTCTAAAGCAAAGCACCAAATCAACACGAGAGGAAATGTCCCACAACTAGCTTTGCTGTGAACTAAATCCACATACAAAGTCATCTTTTGATGGAACAATGACTCGACTTTGTTCCTTCGATATTAAAGCCGAAATTTATCCCTACTTAAACATGAATACTAATCCGGATTTTGAAAAAATTCTGTTGTAGCGTACTGAGAAATTGACCAAAAGACCAAAAGGAACATCACCTGCCCTGCCTAAGCATCCGGGTAACAACTGAATGACAGGCGCTGCAATAGCTCGAGTACTGAGGCCGGAGTCCTAATAGACAATCACCTGGCCACGGCCCGACCCCTCCCGAAGGAGGTACGTACTATCACTGGAGGGAGGCAACACATCTCCAACCATTTTTGTACCCCCAGGGGAAGCGAGTTCCTGCTTACTTATCCGGCAGTAACTCATCCGCGTATGCGCGGTGCCCCCCGGGGGAGACTGAGAAATTGATGAAGGTAAACATATATACAAAGCATCTCCTTATACTGAAAACTTCAGACAAATTTATAAAAGAAGGCATTTAGTACATTTTTCGCAATGGTATACAAAATTTTTGAGTAAAGATTGCTTTTAAAATTCAATTTTAAAACCTTCACATCCAAAATTTTTTACGTACCATTTGCATACATAACAAATGCATGGACGTTAAATCTTTTCTAATAATATTATGAAGTTACTAAAATTTAAGAATGCTGCTCATAAAGTCATCTACAATCGGAATTCCCATTTTATTAAAGAAAGGTAAAAGACGAAATTCTTGACATTTTTACCTTTCACATTTTTATTTACGATATATTAGAATTAAATTTTTGAAATGGTATTATATTTTTTCAAGGCAAAATTTTCCATAAATATTTATTTCTGAATCCTTCCGAGCCAAAAAAATCTCGAAATTTCAAACTAGTGTGTATTTTTAGAAACTTGTGCTTTATAATATATATTACAGCGCTATAATAAAAGAATTTCAAGAGATACGAATATGCTAAATGACGTCAATCCAGATCTTTATCATTGAACATATGAATAAAATTAACTTCAATGTAAAATGTTTACAATTGCCTATCCATTTTACCTGATTTTTGTTCCATGTTCCCTTTGACATTTATTTACCCTATTTTTTCCAAAGTATTGCAATTCCATAAATATTACATCTATATTTCTTAATAAATACATTTTAATTTTGGAGTATGTTTACTAAAGATAAAAGTAATCTTGTATTTAAATTTGAATAAACAGTTACTTGAAACCCTATGAAATTTAATGTTGAATTATAAATTCTTTATCATATTAAAATAGCAGCTTTAAAATTTGTGGAGGTTTCTATGAAAATATCCAGACATATTATAAAATGTTTTTCCTCCTACCAAACGTAGTATAAATTTTACCAGAAGAAACTTATTCTGATAATAGTCAGTCGCCTTTCAAAAGTATATGATTAATTTTTTTGAATAAGAATTTTAGAATCACATGCTAATATTATAAATCAGTAATAAAGGGAGGAGAATGACAACAAAAATTAAAAATCTAATGAAGAAATTATTCTATAAGTAATATATGAGCACGATTTCAGAAGTATTTTCTTCTTTAGAAATATCGCATCTAAAGAAACTTTCTTTGAAAAAGATTTACTTTGTTTATAATTTTTCCGTCAACCTATTGGGCTTCCATTAATAATTGAATGTGTAGGCGGGGAAAAGAATTTGTTTCCAATTTAATGAAAATCGATGAAAGGAAGATGTGCCAGACAGGCTTACACTAAGACCAACATACCGACAATAGATAACTGAAACTGAACTGTCGTTTCGCAGAGGAAGAACGAAACGACAGCGCTGAATTTGCACAAATCGCTATCGCTCGCCAGTTCTTGCACCCAACAGAATGTATACAGGAAGATAAATTGTTGGTTAATTGTGCAATTACTTTATAAACCTACTTTTGTAAACTGTACAGTTATCTCTACAAAACGAAATTATATCCTGTAGACAAGCATTTGTTACTACTAACTTTATTGCAAAATTATGTACGTTTTTTCTCCTTCAAAATGGTATTTATTACAAATATATTTTCTGTTAATTAATACAAGTGACAAGAATAGTAAGAAAACGAAAAATTCAGGTTTGGTATTACACGTACATACATTTTTAATTTCGCAGCAAAACAAACTAGCTAGTTTTGCTATCCATTTCCAACGCAATTTGCATTACTTATAAGGTAATTTTCCTTCCTTCAAGTTTCTCATTTATCTTGTATCGGCTGCATAATTGAGAACAACCTAATGAGAGTGCCTCAAATTAGCAAGCTTCGTATTTTAAACTATCTTCGCAACTTTGCTTCGTTTTTGTTTACATGTACAGAATGTTACAATTTTCCTTTTAATTTTATTCATCTATCTCAGAATATTGAATTAGAAGACTGAAATCTCATTAAATAGTCTAGGGAATTTATTCATTTCTTGCTTGAAAAACGAAAATTATATTTGCATATGAAAGTGAAGCAACAAATAGTAACATAATTTTGTCATGTCTCCTTTATATCACGCTTGCATTATCATTTCCCCCCATTGATATCAATTTTTATAATTGTATGATATGCATTATTTTAAATTATATTAGAACCAGTGCTTTTAAAAGAAAAATTTTTTCGAAAGCATTAACGGCAACATACAATAAATAATTGACGAGAAATAAATTAATCTGATATTATATCTGTCATTCAAGTTTCGTAAGAATATAAGAAGTCATAAGTTAGTTTTACAACTAAAATGTCTTGTAATCGAATAAAGAATAAAGAATCAACTATGAAGAAGGCACAGCATGTGCACATTCAATGAAATCCAACGCAGTTGTCTTGAAAAGATAAAATCAATAATTTCTTGATTTAATTTGTGAAATAGCGTTCCATATTCAAAAATTCACGAGAGATCACAAGGTTATTGACTTCATAACATAGTTAGATGACAAAAAAAAACACATGAATATGCATCCCTCTTTTTAAAATTCAACACTACAGAAACGTAACACGTTTAATAAATGACAGCATATATAAGGGTGCATGTATAATATGCACCTGTACCCGGTGGATCTTAAGTTGAATTAAATCTCGATTCCGCGATTCTTCGAACCGAAATCCTATTTTCAGTGAACATGCTAACGTCTGCCTTCCCTTCGAAGGATTATGTCCAGAGTGTGGTCTGTACGGTGATTATATGTCTAAACATATGGTGACAGCATGTGTACCTAGTTGGTTGTTTGATTGGTTCCACGGCGTAAGAACTATATTTGACCATATTGAACCAAACAAGAGATTATATTGAAAACGAAGGCAACACTTGACTGCAGACGATTTGTCAGCTACAAAAATTTATTTCAGAGAAGAATTTTTTTGGTATTAATTTAAAGCGGTTTTCATTAAAAGTTATAGATTTTTAATCAATACCGTTTTCACATTGAAAGCATAAATTTTATTTTACGAAGGACTTTCTGCTAAAAATGCATAGAATTTTTCGTAACAGTTTGTAAACGTCTGTAATAAAAACTGGAATTGCCTTTCAGGTTTAAAAATTTGCTTTCAAACTACAACGCAAATTTAAACTTTTATTTTGTTCGAAATAATTTAGATTCTATATCCTAGATTAAAAATTGTTTTTCATTCTTATTCAAAGTTATTATTAAAACTACTTTAAGTGAGTAATTTCTGGGAAGATATATTATTCTCGAAACTCTCCGCAATTAAGTTTAAGAAGAATCCTCATTCCCATATCAATCTTCATTTAATAAATTTCAGTAGCAATTTCTATTTAGTCTCGTAATTGCCTCCGTTATTAAAAGAATGCATTTTTAATTGGTTTGTTTTCTTTGGGTTGTTTTTCTCGAAGTTTGATCGATTCTTTAATTAGGATATCAATTGCGGAGCCTCTAATGTTTGTTTTTGTTCAAGAAGCTTTCACGAGTGTAGCCAGAAGATCTGGAAATGAAGATTTGGTGAAAAAATGATTGGATTTCCAATTGATACTATAAATAACCTGGAGCGTAGGCGTAATATCATTTGTACTTTAACTATGTATATTTGAGAAGATAATTAGTAAAAACATTGGAAAGAGCTTTTAAAGGACCTACGTCGTCCGTTCGGCTAAATAAATATTTATTATAAATGCCTTATTAACGTCTTTTCACTTACTTACATTCTATGAATCCATTTTCTGTCTCTGTGATATTTCCCATTTTCATCATTGAGTTATTCATTTTTTTTCTTTCCGTTCCCAGAGTTCAAAGCAGGAATAAATATATTTTAACACGAATACTCTGGACTTCAAAGGAAAAGCGACAACCGTTGTAAAGGACACCATGTTTTATTTATTATTTATCGCCAACATTGTCGATCAATATTTATGTCATTCTTGGTTTCTAATCTTTGCAAATTCATAATTTTTGAAACTAAGAATTTTTCTGTAAAAGTGAAAAATAACGAAAAATACCCATTCGTGTCCAGTTTTGGTAAAAAAATTATTCCTCTGACACGACAGTGGTAAGCTTAAAATAAAGATTGTTTGTTCATGTTTCACATTTTCAGAGACTAAATAAGTTGTTATTGTGAGCATCAATTATAAAACATTGCTTTTTCAATCCTAGGCAAGCACTAACAAATTTTCATAGGAAAATAATGACTTTGAAATTCTGCTTTGATTGCATTTTAAAATGAAAATTAATATATATATATATATTAATAAAGACTCGTTATGCGTTGAAAAACTATTTATAATTTCTACTAAGAAAATTATTGCAGTTGCACTAAAAATTTGTGCGACCCATCTTGAATTCGATCACCGGAATGTAAAATCTTGAACTGAAGTTGATATCGAGAATTAACAGTTGAGAATAGCAGTACCTTAAATAAATGCGGCATGCACCTTAGACAATAATATAAAATATTGGTTAAATTAAGAGACATGGGCACTTCATTTGTGAAGTTTGGAAATTTATTGTTGTGTACCACAGAGGTGTAAGATGGCGAAATCTGGAGGTATGGACTCCGAAGTTTCATGTATTTTGCTGAAGATACAAGAGAAGGAATAGATGGCCAGTAAATGCAATGTTTCCATCGAAGCTAGTTCTTTGAAATACCTGTGCAAGGTGAAACGTACAGTCGTCAACGAAATGAAAGGAACACCTCTGTAATTCTGGTATATACTATCGCATCTTCGCAAAATTAGTGTCGATGTTAATGTCTCAAGAAGACAGGTTTATTCAGATAAAAAAAACTGATTAACCGAGTTAATTAACATAAATAATTAACATAATAATAACATAGTAATAGTTAATTAACATAATAATAGTTAATAACATCTGTTAATTAACATAGTT
>BGPR01002646.1:56127-103957 GCA_013235015.1 Araneus ventricosus
GATTGCAAAATTTCAGCAGTGAGTGAAAAGTCGATTGCAAAATTCCATCTTTACAGGTTAAATAAAAGTGTGTCAAAATTCAAGCATCTTACTGCATTCAACCCACATTTAAAGTGATTAGAACTTTGGCATGATATTTTAATCACTTTTCTAAGTGTAAAAAGCGTGAAAACAGGGAGTTGCTTATTCTTGGATTTTAAATTCGAGAAAAATCATAATGTATATTATGCCCTCTCAAACTATTTTGATTCTTTTTTAATAAGTTTACCCTCTGACTGCTTAGCCCGCGATTTCCGAGGGTTGGAAGTCAGTCAATTTTCTGCTGCATCCTGCGATTTTCGCAAGCTAATGGGTTTATTTAGAACATTTAAAACGTTAAATCGTATTATACTAATATAGTGTTGAGTGTAAATAACAATTAGATAGGTTCATCAATATTTGAACATGTTTTCAAACGTTGCATCTAAATAATAATTTTAAAAAACTTGGCAGTCAAAGGGTTAGATGCTTAACTGTAAAAAATTTCTTGTTTTAATTCATACTATATATTAAAATACTGTAAAGATTCTAGATTTCTAGAAGAAGAATTATGACTTTCCGATACATAGGAAATATAGACATAGAAATATAGCGTGATGCTCTTTCAACGACATTCATAATTGTTATGATTGATTGATTAGATAGCTTCCTGTTTCGAGATTACTTTAGGGCTGTACGATTGTTAATGCTCCTTTCTCACATCCTAATGATATCATTCTTATAATGATATTAATAATTTTGTGATTGATTATATAGAGCTCTATTTCAAATCCACATTAGGGCTACACATTAGTTAACGCTACTTTCTTGTCCAAATTATGCTTGTTAAATAAATAATGGACACTATTTGTAAATGAATTTTCTGTTTCATCTTTATTAAGATTTATTAAAAAGGCTAATTTTTAAATTTATTGAGATTTTAAAGTTTGAAATTTTATTTTTATTATGCTGTTTCGTTTTAATTAGTTGATTACTATCCAAAACTAAGATTCAATGCATTAAACGATTTTGAGAAGGTAAAGTATTAAGATTGCTTTTGTTAAATACTTAAGAGTAGACTCTTTTAGCAGATTTAGTTTTATATATTGAAACATCTTGATAATAAAACATTTCTCTTTACAAAATAGTATACCTATGAGATTTAATTTGATGCCAGAAATTTTCTGAAAATGTTAAAATGAAACACTAATTATATAGTGACATAGACGCGGAATGGCATAAAAGTTGTTCTAAGTCTTATTGCTTTTAAATACATTAGGCTTTCGGAATCTCTAAAAGGAGAACAGTGCATATGTCTTCTACTTGATGGGACAAATTCATTTGCAGAGTGAATGTATAGTTTAGATAGCTGTCACAGTATTTCAATCAATAAACAGGTTTGGAATAAGTAAATGAAATTTCAAATATGTTGGAAATGGAAATATTTTTCCTCTTTATTTTAAGCCGAAACTTTATAGCTGTTGAAGATTGCTTAGCTTCTACTTTGAATTCTTAATGGTTCCTAAAACATTCATTGTCCAATTAATGTACTTCAATTCCATTTGGGTTTACGGAACGTTGCATTTTATGGGTTGCTTTCTTTACCTTAATACTTTCTTTATTCTCTGAGAGGTTTTCAGATAAAACGAAAAAATAGAATTACATTTTCTTTAACAACTATTACAGTTAACGACAATTAGAATAATAAAATATAGAAAAGATTTCTCATAAAATTGGGATAGAAACAATAATGACACCATTACTGGACATTTTAATATAATTTATAGAAGGAAAAGTAACAATGCATAAATCGTAATTAATACTTACTTCTCTTTCTTACACATTGATTCAATGAATTGATTCGTATTTACTGGAAGTTTCTGTTAACTTTCAATTTCAAAAATTCTGCCAGCCAGAAGGACTGGCGCACCCTTGGGGTTCTAAGAGAAAACTCAAGTTTGAAAATTGCTAACAAATTAAAAATGTATTAATCGTAATTAAAACTTACTTCTGCTTTTTTGGCACAATGTATTTTAAATGTATTGATTTGAATTGCCAATTTCTGTTAACCTTAAGTTTCGAAAACTCAGCCAGCCAGACTCTCAACATTGATTGCCCTCTTTCCAGAATCTCAGCAATGGTACTCTAAGTGAAAAGTCAAAAGATCTCAAGAATATTTCAGGCTGTGATTTTGCCACAATATATGTCATTTTTTAGAAATGCTGTACCTTTGATAAAATTTAAAATATATATTCAATGAAAATCAGTTCATGGTTATCGGATAGGCGAAACACGGGTACATTGATACGCTTTTTTTTAAAAAGCTAAGAAATGATTTCACCAACGGAAATATAATTATAACTAATACATTATATTTATTTATGCATTTTTTAATGTAATATAGGATTTCAGCAGAGTTTTGGTCATAGATGAAATAATAAAATATTTATTACACTTTTTTCCTAAAAAATATATTTGTATCAATCTGCCCCATATAACGGGTACATTGATACAAAAAGTACGGAACATCCACCCCTGTCGTCGTGAACGAGTACATAGGCAGGGAGGTGGTGGATGCACGTGGAAATCATACCATCCGTAGGACACCACAACCACTCTCACAGGCATGACGCCCGACGCAACCATTGCGAAAATCCAACCCGAAGGCAATTGATTCCAGTGGCACGCTATGTCGAAACAATCACGTGCCGGTTGTCATCATCCTCTGTCCTGGATTCGTCGAGTTAGCTCGGAGCTGTGGTCACAGAAAGTCCAAGGACCTCAACCACAGGAACCCTTCTATGGCCCAGCGGGCAGAGCAATCCACTCCTTGATATCTAGCGACGTCTCCCTGGCAGGCGAGTGGCTAGTCCCGGAAAAGTCCGAAAGTGTATTGCGCATCATCCTTCCGAGGACCACTTCCACCAAACTCTGTCTTGGCTGTGGTTTGACTAGATAGGTACATTGATACGGACGGAAATTTCGAAAATAATGATGGTTATTAGGTCAGGCATCAAAACAAAAGGTGTTCTATCAATAAACTTTTTATTCCAAATCAAGTTTTAAAAGTTTACTAAAGTAACAAACTTTTATTTTAATCAATATTCAATTTTTTTAATGAGACTGGAAAAATGAAACAATAATGCCTCAGAAAATAATTTATCTCTATAAATAATAAAGGAGAATGTGTGTGTTAGGATGTCCCAAGATACAAGGGGAAATTTTTTTTTTGCAAAATCGAATACGTATACCCTCTATTTTTTTCTATTTCACCTCAGTAGCATAAATTAAACGTATTTTTGCATTAAGATAACGGTAAGCCATGCCGAATTTAGGTCAAACTTGAACGTGAAATCTTGTACGGGGAATACTATGGAAAGATTGCAAAATGTATGTTTCTTTGGTACATAAGACACCAATTTATTCAAAGCAGATATTTATTACCCTATTACAGTAAAAGAAACATTACTGTACATATTTTCGTTTCAATGTTTGCTTTTTACTGTTAGGATAGATCTTCATGTGTTCTTGTACGCAACGTAACAAAAATTGTTTTTGTTCCTCCTCAACCGTTATTAAACCATGGAAGTCCTGCATAATTTTTACTGCTCTTTCAGCTGTATCGTTTACTGCTCTAAGCATTGAGACTGTCTTTTTAGCGTCTAGAACGTCCCCTTAACAGCGACGATGGCCAGTCTGAGGCGGTTGGCGTCTTTTGAGGGGAGGGGAGGTTCTGAGATTGCTTACGAGATATGCGTGGTAGAGGGTCCAATTATGCTTGCCAACCACAGCCCATTTCCGTGCGCCTTAAGGGAAGGTTATATCACGGGTTGGGTGGTGGGGTAAATGACCACCCAGGATGGGCAGGTCCAATTCGAAATTCTGCCCAAAAACTCCCAGTTTTAAAGGGGCTAGAAGAAAAAGTCGCTTCGGGATTTAAGAGTTAAGACGGAACAACTATATATATAGTGATAAATCGTCAGAAAATAAAAATATATATATATATGGGGGAGACCAGGGCAAGATGAAGAACGAGCAAATTTAATTTCATACTATTCATACTTCACCACCATACGAATATTACTAACGTTCCACACTGTTAGACACTAAAAACTCGCAAAGTGATGGCGCTGCCGCTATTTCGTTGTGTGTAAGATGATGTTCGTGTATTTTGTCTCCCGTGTTGCAATTTTCAAGATCTTCAATGTATTATTTCGTGGACTAACAGCTAGATATTTGGATATTATTTGCTATGCCTGATTACCTTAGACAACACGTCTTTTACAATTACTCTTTATTTATATCTTATTCTTATTAATCCTATGGCGAAAAATCCAAAACTTTTAATATTTCCGATCGGGGTAAGTTGAAGATCTCGTCACGATGCCCCAAGTGTTATATTTTGTTTACTTTTTGATGTGTTTATGAATTTTTTATTTATTTTATATAATTTTCTTGAGCTACATGATCCACAAACTCTTCCATTATGATGTAAGATGTATAGACCAACAGATATATTTTAACAAGCTTACCTATGAAAGCGATGATGGTTCGGAAAGAAACACAGAAAGTGGAAGAAGAATGTTTAAAGCGGCAAAGACTAGAGGTTCGATTTGCAAAAAAGGAGTTATAGCAAAGAAACTGAAGTTAGATTCCTGTGAAAAAACTAAAAAGTCCGAATTTCTGACACTTGTGACTTCAGCTCAAACTGAAAATATAATGCAGTGTCCTGCGTACGATGGGATTTATGTTGACCCTCCATAAAAAGATTGGATAGAGTGTTGCAAATGGTGCCACGATGCCTGCTCAAACATTGAAGGAGGAAAATTTGTGTCTAATATTTATAAGTGAAAAAACACTGGTTATGTAATTTACTATGAGCTAAAATTTTAAACAAAATAAAACTTTCATTACATACGCTTTGAGAAAAAAAATGCGTAGCAATGTTTAATTAGTGTTCTGTCTTATACTTTCTAAAAATAAAAATGCATTCAGTTTTTATCAGAATTGTCATCTTGCCCCGTGTCGGAAGTCATCTTACCTCAGTACCGGGACAAGGTGACACTCTTCCTTCGTTTTTTATAAATGGCAAAATAACTTTGTTTATTTATATTAGAATAAAAATTTATCCTTGTAGGTACAACACGATGAAAGGTCAATCTAAGAATGTAGGGAAAGATAAACCTTTACCTAAAAAACTGACTGAAATTATTAAAAATGGCTAACTATTAGCCTAACTATAACATATATTATATATATATATATATACAATAATAAACAAAAATGCTATTTGCGATGAAATAAACATTAGGAATACTATATGGTTAATGTTCTGTTTTGTTATTTTGGTGTTTTTCTTTTCTGAAATGGTTATCTTTGTTTATATATATATACACACAGAGCGAGAGAGAGAGAGATTTTGCCATATTATTGAAGCTAGTGAATGGAATAATCAATGTATTCATTTTTTATTTATTTAGAGCAGCTTAATTACTTTAACCTGATGTGATTAGATCAGATATTTGCGATAGGTGTTTATTATAACATTTTGCATTGTATTTAAAACTATAAAAGTGAATTGTGAAACCCAGCATTTAATTTTACTTGCTGCACTGAGTATTCGTTTATTTTTCTTAATTTAATTTCAGATAATCTCGACTGAAATTTCTAATTGTGTATTGTTAAAAAATAATCCTTTGAGCTGTTACCTTAAACAAAGATAGCAATATTTTCAATCTATTGAAAAATTATAGTAGAAACGAAGCCTTATACAAATACAATGTAACTTTAATGAAAAGTGTATTAATAATTTCAGTCACAAACCCTGCATCGGAACAACTAGTCTTCTTTGTATAATTTTAATTTTAGTTTATTTACTGCCGAAACGTAAGAATAATTTATTGAACAAATGAGTTTGTATAATTATTTAAAAGGTTATTTTAAGAACAACGCCATTTGGATACTCAATGATAAGGCATTTCATACATTTCAAATTAATATGAATATGTATATTTTAAAATGGTCATTATGATTTTAATTTCACATCCATTACATTTATTTAATTATTGAATGGAATGATGCATTTTAATTGTTAGCCATAATGCTACAATAGACATTTTTCGCCTAACTTTAAATTCACAGAGTCAAAGTTCATTTGATGAATGAGTTTGTTACTTTATTATTGTATTAAATTTACTGAAATTTACTTATGCCTAGTAGTTTGAATTTCACAAAAAAATATTTTCATTGAATTTCAAAATGTTTATACAATTTTTATGGCTGTTTCAATGTAAGCAATCAATAATTTCCATAATAAATAAGCATATGATTTAGAATTGGAATTTTCTAAATTTACTGAAAATATCATCGAAGGAAAAAAATAAAATAGTTTGGAAATAGACACTCATTTAATTAAGAGTTTGTCTCGTATTCTCTTTCTTTTTCTTTTTCATGAGAGTTTTTCCCATGAATTATTATATTTTCGAAATAATCCTCATCTTCAGTATAGTTGTATGTGAAAAGCATTCTTAATATCGATGGAAGAAACAATGTCTTAAATTTCAATGGTTATTTTATTTAAATCCATGGCAATCAATATTTTCTTTAATATATTATTTCGATTACTCTACTAATTCGACGGCTTAACACACGACGGTCTAATTTGTTAATTCAGACACGTTACTAACCGACCATAATGTGACTTAAAATTGTTTGTACTGTCTCTAGATTGTGAAAAATTACTGTTTGCGAAAACCACCGTAAAGCTCAAAAATCATGTTTCAAATAATGCATTGTGATAAGGACCATCTGTAGCTAAGCTTTTAACTCATGCAGAACAATGAAAAGTGGATATAACATAAATATGCTGCATACACTGGAGATTGGAAGTGCAGAACGCAGTAAGTGCCAAACTGCCCTTTTCACAGGAGAGCAAAAAATAAGCTTGAGGCCAATTTTACACTCACTGCGTTTTCCAGATCATTGCTACTTACTCCGTGTTGCATTTCCATTTTTTTCCTTTTCCTTTTTTTCCTCAAACATAAATATACATTATATTCACATTCTTCTTTTAAGATTCATTTTTTATTATATATTATTATTTATCATTATTTATTTATTTATTTTAAGATTCATTTTTTATTATTTATATTTTATTAACATTCATATTTTATTTTTTATAATACAATGTCACTATTCCAAGATACATTTTGTAATGTACTGGATGCACAATAGCAACAAAACGGTTGGCAAAATGATAATGGCCATGAGGGTATTCATGGAATTCTGCAATCTCGAGCTAGCTAATCGCTGTACTTATGTCACTGGCGAGATCTAACAACACGTTTTTCAACTAATTGAAGTATGTTGGATACTTACATCATTTTTCAGATTGAAAACCTTGGTATTTACTACGTTTTTTACGTGGAAAATGTATATATATATATAGGTTACCATTTTAGAATAGTAGCATAAGTCGTTTAATATATAAAAATACTAACCGTTGTACCCGCTTCTCCGCATGGGTTTATCTGTTCTATATATATGAAAAAAAAGAAATGATATCGTATAGTTTTCGACTTTTAATATACAACCCCTTATGAGGTTCTAGTACCCTCTTTACTAACTAATAATACCTAATTAATTACTACTTTAAAGGTTTCGAATAAACGACATTTTTGATCTCACTCTTTGGAGATTGATAATTTAATTACATATTAATACGAAACACTTGTTTTATGATTTTGTCCCGATGTTTTAACGAAAAATCTACGGCGCGGATCCGAACTGTGTATGTTTTTATCTCAATCTTATTTATTAGAAAAAGCTTCGAATAACACAAACTTTATCGCAGAATAAGTGAGAACAAAATCTTACTACAAAAAAATAATATAACAATTTTTCAAAATAAAATATCAGTGTTTAATGATTATCCTGACCTTCTTTTGCCGCAGTCACTGCTTTGAGTCTTTGATTGAGGTTGTCAACCAGTTTCTTCGCTTCTTCCTGGTTGGTACTGCGCCATTCATCTCCGATTCTCTCAAAAAATTGATTTTTACTTCTTCTCTCTTCAAAAGGCAATTTCTGATGCAAAACTGACCATAAATGTTTGGTTGGATTACGGTTTGGGCTTTGTGGTGGCCACTCCAGTATCTTAATCTTGTTTTTTGAGAAACAATCTTTGACGTGTGTTTTGGATCATTCTTCTTTTTGCAAAGGACAATATTTTTTGCCATATTTGCTATGTTTTGTTTTGAGATGTATCGTCTTTTTCTTTTGATACAGATGATCAACCCTGTGTTCTTGATTCTAAGACTAACAGTTAGAGCTGGCACATTCAATTTCAAGTCCTACACGATCTCTCTTCACGATATATCATTTCCTTCCTGTGCCACTCTTACAATCACAAAGTCTTCTCCTGCACTTGTTATCGGTTTTCTCCTCATCCTCTCTTGTTTTCAATTAATCCTGTCGTCTCATACTTCTTTCACAAATTGTAGATACCCAAATCCGACGTTTTTTAGTTTTTGCTAGATTTTTATGCGATGAACCATCATTCCTATTTTCATTGCTACGGTGGTGATGATCAGCAAAAGTCTCAAAATTCTTGTGCATTATTGTTGACTTGACTGCTTCAGGGACCAAAATAATTAATGACCAAATAAATTATCTATTAATTTTCTTAAAATTTACCAAAATAAAACAAATTCAATTCGAATTTACTTAAATTAACCTCCGTCATCAGCCGTTCGAATAATTTTGAACAGCTAAAATATACTCTTTAAAACAATAATCTCTTCTAAGAAGAAGTGATATTTCATGAAATAGATAAAATTTATATGCATTTATCGAGGATGAAACAAGGTACCAAAATATCAAAACAAAATAAAAAATTATAATTTTTTTAAACTTTAAGAACAAAAGATAATAATTTAACAGTCCGTTCTAATAATTATGAGCAACACTGTATGATATTTAGATTGGATTTTTAGTAAGGATCAAATGAATTTTAAAATGTTATTTCAGTTGCACAAGAGACTTCAAGTAAGAGAGGTTCACCGTTCTTTTCAGTAATCAAATTCCCCATTACTTCATGCGCTGTTGGCTGATCTTTTGTTAATCAAGATTTATTTATTCCCACCGTATCTTGTAAAATATTCACAACGTAGTTTGTAATATGTTATAAATATCTGTTTTAAATATATCAACATTTTCCCACTAACTGATAAACATCTTGATATCAACTGCTACTAAAAACCAACAGTTACAAAATTCAGAAACGCTCAAATAAATATTCACTGCACAAGATGCATCGTACTCACTATGGGCTGTGAACGTGAATAATGTTAGTAAATATTTTCGGCTGAGTTTATATTTTTGTAAAAATATATGTGTTTTGTTCAAATTTTGTGATCCGCATTTGTACCTTACTATATTAATAACCCTGATATCCAAATGATGAGTCAGGAGTAGGTAACAGGGAGAAATAATCCTGAATTCTAGATATTACGAAGGTAAAAAAAAGAGACCAAAAATGTGTAGTTATAAAATGTAAAGCTGAAAGGAAATGAAAGTGAAATTGTCCAAAGAAAGGGAATTAATTTTATCATTAACAAAAGCAAGTGAGAAATTAAAAAGTGAAATAGGTATAAAATGACAGCAAACAAAAACGTTATAAATTGTGTTTAAAATACTTTTGAAAACATTAAAAATCAAAGAAATAGTGGTACGGAACTTTAGCAGGTGTCGCTGAGAATCTACCTTTTAAATTTTTAAGATAGTTCAAGATAGTTTTTGTGTGATGATATGTTATGAAGTTTTTGCGGAAGAATGTTAAAAATTACCCTTTCTACTTCCGCTAGAAAACTTCTTAACAGCGTATTTATTTCTTCCTGGTGCGAAAAAACATGTATGCCGAATTTCTTTTTAAACAGACATCGCATGCTTTCGATATAGAGTCACAACATAGCATTTGGATTTTGAGCTCTAATGATTTAACAGTAATTGTTTAATGGAGAAATAATGCCTGAAATATAGTATTATGAAGGTAAAAAAAAAGGTTTTAAACCTGCAGTTAAAAAACGTAAAGGTGAAAGGAAATTCCTTTTTTGACCGATGATGTGTTTTAAAAGTGTGATTTTGAAGATGGTGCGAGAAAATAGACTATGCAATATAAACTGATAAACTTATAAATGAACTATAATCTTATTCGATGGGGTAAAGTAAAAACACCTGTCATTAAGACATATAAGAATTAAAAATTTAAAACTGCTAAAATCTGAGACAAAATTAAGGCAAATTATAGAAGAAATTGCAACGATTTTAAAAAGCAGTGTTTAAAGGTTATCTTACCCACCCGCGCATATTAAAAGTTGCGAAATTCTGCGTGCGAAAGTGTAAATGTCTAAAGAAAGCAATTTAACATTGGCAAAAGCAGGCGAATGGCAGATGTGAGTGTTTGAACATTTATAAATCTAAAAGGAGCTAAAATCGCACTTTCACAAAACCAAATATCCACAGGAAACAACTTAACCTTAACATTGGTAAAAGCGTGCACGTTATTCAACAGGGGAATATAAAAATCTAAGGAGCTAAAATCACGTGATCACAAAACCAAACATGGAAATATTCACAGAAATAAATTTAACTTTAAGAGCACGTGTTATTAAACAGAAAAGATAAAAGTTATAATTCTTTAATCACTCGCGTGCTTTTGCATTTTAAAAGATATCGGAAAAGACAAAAGCATTCTTACAAGTTATGTTTAAATTCATTTTCAACATTGATTTAAAATAAGAGAAAAGGTGTACGGAAATGGGACAGGTGTCACTGAGAAGCTAATTTCTACTAACCCATCTTAATTTTAGTTTATTATTAATATATATAGATTACTATGGTTACATACTCCTAGTAGTAACTAGTAAATTCACAAAAAATATTTTCTTTGCATTTAAAATTATTATACAATTTTAACATAAACTGATGAAAATTCTGTAAATTGCCATAATAAATAAGTTTAATTATCTAATTGATTTAATATTGAAGTTTGCTAAAATTTATCAAAACTGTCGTAGAAGGAAAAATGATTATGTGAAAAATAACGCCCTTCAAATAGCAGTAATTATAAAAAAACAATTAAGATCGTAATGCTATTAAGTTGTTTCAGGCACAGCTTATAAATGCGAAGTACCTCTAATTGATGAAAAATTAACAACCCATGTTTTAAAAATTTAAACTGTTTCAATTACATGAGAAAAAACGTGTTAATTAGTAACATGTTCGATGAAAAGTTAAGTCTATTCGCAGACATAGCATATCAAACTTTAACTTGAAAAAGCTCCTAATAGGAAAACGCCCCTTTTAAGAAAAAAAATTTACAGAAAGTTTCATTCTGTTCCCTAAGAACAATAATGTAACTTAAAGGAAAAATTTTTTTTACTCATAAACATTAAGTAACGAGATTGTTTCAGTAAAATGTATTTAAAAAACTTTATACTCTGTTGCGAAATCATCCTCTTTCTTTATTTCTTCTTAATGTTCCTACAGGAAGGAATGGAAAGAAAATGAAGGGCTTATGTATGTCTCAAGTTTATTAAGTCACATTTAAAAGTTTTAAAAGTTGGCTTGAATTCTTTTCCAAATTTCTCTTTTCATTTAAAGCTTGAGGAATTATAGACCCTAATTAGTCAGACTAAGGGGAAATAAAATTTTTCGAAAAGAATATTAAAAGTAAAGTCATGGTAAAGTGATCGAGTTTTAAATTCTGCCAATTGTTTCTGAAAAATTTGCTTGCGATAGCATATATAAATTTTTCGCTATCAGATCTTTGCTTTAGCTTTTTTTATTTCTCACATACTTTAACTTTTGTTCTAATAGAGTTCTAACTGACATAAAAATATTTAAATTATTCAGCATTAAATTTGAGTTATTTTTCTAAATTAAAATGCATAAAATATGTAAATTTAACCTTTTCCTAAGCTCTTCAATTGCGGAAATTTTTTAAAGCACTATTGAAATTCAACATTTGCAAATAGATCCAAATACGGTTAAATAGACCAATTTCGGTTACATAGCTATGATGATGGTTGTGGCTTTACTCCCTTTATGTTAGGTTTTTTCTAGCGAAATTCATGAACCAGTGACTCATGTTGAAAGGAAAGTGAGACATCTTTTACTGGTCAAAGCGTACTTGGAGTATGTTCATATCTGAGACAGAAATCTGACATCGCTCCTACATATGGGAGTACAATGCCTTCCTGAACGATTTTCAGGTGAAATTGACCCACATTTATGTTTCCATTGGAGCAAAACCTCCAGTTTACAGAACAATAGCAGCGAAAAGTCCATTGCTAAAACGCTATTTAGTCCACCATTTTTTTTTGAATAATGCTGATTAATGGCACGTCAGTGGAGACACCATACCTTCTACTTCCGATTCATGTTCCTACAGATCTATGACAAGGTACTATAGTCAATTTTTATATCGAAATAAATTTAAGATAGAAGGTATAGAAATATAAAAACTGAACTTTTGTGTGATAAATATATCCCAAAATGTTTGGAAAATGTCTAAAACAAACAAAGTAAAATGAAAAACAGCATAGCCTACATAGGCAGCTTAAAATATGGTATAGTGCTTTTGTTCGCATATGTAACTGTTTCAGAGGACCGTGATTTAGTAAGAGTGCTAAAATAAACAAATAATGTATTTTTATATACTTAAGTGTTTATTTAAGGGGACATACGACTGTTAAACCTCGAAATTTTTTGATTTGCTGACAAAAATATAATTCCCCATTCTTTTCTGAAAAATTTAAAACAATCCGCGTTAAAAAATTCCCATAATTATGAAAGTTATAAAGAAAACTGTATCAGTTGTTCAACGCAAATATTGTAATGGCCTTATCTTTAAAGCTCTATATCTCAAAATGTTTTTTTATATTGCTCGCACAATATCTGAAGAACAATTGAATATTTTTCATAAAATTTTTATTGAATATGTATTGTGCTATGTTCTACAAATTGAACCACAATTTTTGAACATATTTTCTCCGAAGAATTTTTTTTGGGAGTTAGAAAAGTTGGAATTTTAACTATTTTTAACATTTTATTTTAAATTGGTATATAGAACAGAAATTAAATTTAAATGTTAATTAGTTGAGGTTCAGATTCTTAAACAGACTGTTTGGATTACTTAAATATCCAAAATATTGTGTTTGGACCAATATTTTATCCGTAATCATGCGCGCAAGGTGACTATTTTATTTTTTCCTCTGAAAATTATACCCATATTCATTACTCTCCCAAATAAATATATATCAATATAAAGGTTTACAAATGTGTGTACTATAAGAGAAAGAACAGATAGTTTTCTAGTAAAAAAGTGAGTTTGTGAATTGCATTGTTTCAGAGATATAATGTATCGAATTTGACAGCTTATCCCCTTTCTTTCGAGGTTTAAGAGTCGTATGTCCCCTTAACATTTTCCGAAAGCATTGCAACAGAACTAGCGTTTGCACAAAGGCACTGGTTTAAAATGAGGGGCAAAACTAAATTTATTCTTTACAGTTTCGGGAAAAAAATCCTGAAATGTTCTTTCTTATTTAAAAGATATTCTTTTCTACATCTTATCTTGAAACAGTCTATTAAGCTACTGGGAAAGTTTCATTCCTCTGGGAAATATATATCTCAAGATTTATACAGATCTCTTTCATATTTAAGTATATTTTGGCTTACTCATCATTTTCCTTGAAATGTTAAGCAAAGAGAAATTAAGGAATATTAGATCTTAAAATAAAACAATATATCTAGCTCTCAAAAACAATATTTAAATTTTACTGTAAATATTATCTTTATGGAACGTAAACAATATTTTTTTATTAGAAAAGTAACTCTCAAATCTAACTCTCTAAGGATAGAGGAGGATTATCAGCATAATATTTTTTTAGTGGTGCATCTTGTTATGACCAAATTCATTAAAAAAATTGGTTTTTATTATCACAATGGTTAAAAATCATGAAGAGTTATGAAGAAGAACAAAACAGGTCAGCCGCCTCTTTCTTTCAGTTATAAAGCTATGCTCTTTTCAAATTCTTCTCAATTCAAATTGAGACATAGCATCAATTCAAAAACAATGACGGGAGGTTGTCTCTTTCAAACAGCCGCTGATGTTAAAGGCGTAGGAATACTTTACTCTCGAGACTCTTTTCCGATTTTCAATTTTTTTTATAACTTCTGTTGTTACCCTTTATCTCTAAAATAAGACACAGGTTGTGTTTTTAACATTTGTAGTTACCGAGATATAGAGGATCGCGTCAGCAATTCAGGCGTATTTTTCCCCAGCTTTGTGACTCAGTAGTCGCCGAACTACAATTCTGATTTTCAATTTTTTTTTAACTTCTTTTGTTACCCTTTATCTCTAACATGAAACATTAGTTATGTTTTTAACTTATGTAGTTATCGAGATATATAGGATCTCCCATACAACGTTTTTTGTGGCGTTTTGGTGTGTGAATCAAATTCCTTCTTGAGACCCCAATGGGACGTTTCAGAACGAAACACATTGAACAGACATCTAAAAGCATTAAAAAACTGCTGCAAAATTTATACAACATTTTACTTCGCCAAGCTCAATACAGACTAGTTGCAAAGTCAAAATTTCAAACACATATTTTTTAAAATCTTTGAAAAAGCAAAAAGAAAACATAATTTGAAGCATTAGTAATCTAGCATGATTTTTATTATGAAAAATTGTGTGTTTCAGAAATGCCAGCCTTTTCTACTAAATATTCATTTGAGTTAAATTTGCTTGGGACCCAAATATTTTTTTACCTATAAAAAAAGCCAAGAGAATTAAAAACATGTAGAGTTTGTATTTATTGTGAAGCAATTGGTGAGGATATACTTCAGTTAAAGATCAGCCAGTCTTTTTAAAATTTTTGAAAAAGCAAAAGAAAAAAAAAGAACATAATTTGAAGCATTAGTTATCTAGTATGATTTTTATTGTGTAAAATTGTGTGTTTCAGAAATGATAGCCTTTTCTATCAAATATTAATTTGAATTAAATTTGCATAGATCGCAAATATTTTTTACCCATATAAAAGGTAAGAGAATTAAAAACTTGTAGAGTTTGTATTTATTACGAAGTAATTGGTCAGGATATACTTTAGTTAAAGATCAGTCAGAAATTTTAAAATCTTTGAAAAAGCAAAAAGAAAACATAATTTTAAGTATTAGCAATCTAGAATTATTTTTATTATGTAAAATTATGTGTTTCAGAAATGATAGTCTTTTCTATCAAATATTCAATTGAGTTAAATTTGCTTGGGTCGCAAATATTTTTTACCCATGGAAAAAGATAAGAGAATTAAAAACTTGTAGAAATTGCATTTATGCCTAAGTAATTGGTGAGGATATACTTCAGTTAAATTTTAGGATCTCTAACACAAGAAGAAAAAATTCAGAACGTCTAGACAAATGAAATGTTTTATCAATGTAATCTAGAAACGCATTTAATCTCATCGTTCTTAAAATTAATGATAATACAATTTATGCTTCAATGAAACTTAAAGAGACTAAAACTTTTTTGCATGATAAAATAGTTTTTCTATTAAGTACTTTACATACTAATCAATGCATTTTAAGTAATATAATATATTTAATTAAGGATAATCAATATAAATTGTCCTTACAATTATGCGTTACAGAGAGTCAGAGATAATTGGAGTTGCCCACTCATGTTTGAACCGTCTCTGAAAGAAATATCTTTTTTTTTCAAGCATTAAATTCTGTTAATGTATTTTTTGATGATTCCTTAAGGAGAAATTGTTCATTCATATAAAAAAGAAACTCTTTCAACTTACAAAATTTTAAATGTTCAGAAAACGAAATTTAAAAAAAAATGTTAAAATGATTATAGTTGATGTATGCATTAGAGATTTATGTAGGTTTTTAAATCATCATAAATTCCATATTTTTCTGTAAAAATGAATATAATTTATATTAAAAGTTCATATTGCTAAAACTTTCTCTTGAAAAATATTCTTAAAGATTTAGTTTAAGT
The DNA here is from genome assembly GCA_013235015.1 of Araneus ventricosus. Lineage (NCBI taxonomy): Eukaryota > Metazoa > Arthropoda > Arachnida > Araneae > Araneidae > Araneus > Araneus ventricosus. The sequence goes on from BGPR01002646.1 coordinate 72,206, forward strand.
AAATCACAAGAATTTCGTATTCAGCTAACTTTAAATACATATGCATATACATTCACTTTCATCTTCAAATTAGAAGATAACTTCAATTCATGTATTTTTAAAGAAATTCCTTTTATGATTCTCTTCCTGAAATTTTGGTTGAAAAATTAACATGATATTTTTTAAAAAAAATTAAGGTGTAAATTATAAGTGTTAATTTTATTCGCACTAAAATGAAAAACATGCCTTATAATAGAATATTTTCTTGCATTTATTTAATTACTATCTGCCTTCGGCTACCAGCTTTCACACCGGGAATATAATTTCAACTGAAGCTCGTATGTATAAATTGATATTCGCAGTTCTCATAACAAAGTAATTTTAAATTTCAAATTTTGATAAACATTTAACACATGTTCTTTCAGTAGACTTGCACCTATTCTGTTCGTTGCCTGCATGAACGTCCCTAATGGAGTCGAATAACTGCCTGAGGCATGTAGCATTCAATTGCCCGTTGTCGGCATCAACTTCACTCTTTTATTCCTCTTACAAAATATGCATTTTATTTTAACTTTAAAATGTCGCGGCACATTTTAGGTAGAAAATAGCATGTTAGCTGGATAAGATATTACCTTAGCTTTCAACAATGGAAGAGAAACATGCAAATAAATATTTGCTTAAACAATGAAAACGGTTTAAATTAACGGCGTTGTAACAATGAAAAGTATTGTTGTAAATTATGCCAAAAATATTTTTTAAAATTTATTAAAAATAGAGAAAAAAATGTGCGGCAACTTAATTGATATCATTGAAAAGGAATTATGGAATTGCACTTTTAAATGGTATGAAAAACTCTAAAATTTCGCTTAATTTTTAATTAATTGAAATTCTAATTAAATTTTCAAAATAACTGCTCCGAGGTGCACATTCCTACCCTCCAAAGTATGTTTGTGCCAAATATCGTAGCTCTAGGTACATCGGTCTATCCTGTAGTGCGCGAAAACACAGACACAAGCACTCTCCTTTATTATTAGTAGAGATAAATGGGTTTTTGATTAAACAAGGAACAATGATTTTTTCTGAATTTTGAATTGTACATCATTTCTCTAAATTCTTTGTGATATTAGTTAATTTAACGTTTCAAAAATGCAACATTCTTGTCACAACATACTATTAAATATTGATCACACGATGGCGTTAGAAACCGTAAAGAAATATGATTTTGATAGGATTTACATTTTCGTCGGAGCTGAAATGGAAATATAATAAGACAATTTTTAAATATAAAATGGGGAACGGACTGATAAACAAATACTTTAAAATCAACTTCAGACGACTCTAATTGAAATGAAAAAAAGTGATTCATATATACAAAGTGTTGAATTGAAACAAAAAATTATTTGAAGCACCAGAAGAGCACATGAAAGAAGCACAATTTATATTCCATCATAGTATATTGATTGTTGTATATAATTGAAAAATGGCTGGATTAAGAATAAAGACAGTTTGGACTTGCATTCTTCAGAATTGAATTTCGTAAACAATAAGTTATAAAAATTCGTTTTGTTAGCATTGGTTTTAAAGTTTCAGTTTTATGCAACAACTTTTAGAGTAGATCGAATCATGCCTCAAAAGTCAAATTATTATGATGAAAGCCTGTAGAATGAAGTTTATCTTTTATACATATATCTTTACCTATATTTCTTTAAAAGTTCGTTGTTTCCTTTAATTTAAGTCAAGAACGCAAACCAAGGCATTTCTTTTCTCAATCAGAAACGAAAGTAAAAATTACTTTTAAAACTCATGGAATTGGGAACAAGCAACAGAGTCGATGGATGGAAGAATATTCTATTTCAGAAAGGAAGAGAACATGAAGAGCAGAATATCACGTATAATCCTTAAGAAAACAAGCACATGCAATGAAGCAGGTATAAAGAAGTTGAAGTTACAAGCGCTGCATTTATGAAAAGCATCAACGGTATCAGCCGTCATAGGATTGTTTAAGAAAGACCAAATTTCAGTTGGATTGATACAGTGTGATCCATAACCGATGTTTATGAATGATATCCTTGATAAGTAATTGAACAAAAGTTGCTGAAAAAAGTCCTATAAAATTCTGATTCTGTATAATATTTAAAAAATTCTAGGAGAGATTCTAGAGGTATAGATAGCATCATATTTGACCTGTACTTTGGTCGTCAAACATAAGATATCTTCAGAATAAGTGATTTATTATTAAAGGATTGTTTATTTATCTAGTGTTTTATAGCTTCTGGAGACACAGATAAAATCATATTTCACTTGCACTTTGATCACCAAACAGAAGATATCCTTATTATACGTGATATTCTATTAAAGAATTTTTTTATAAATATATTATTGAGGCTTTAAGAAAAATCTCCTAGTTAAGCATACGATATACAAAGTTCACATTATATCCATGGCACTATATTTTTGCAATGCCTCAGGAATTAACGAAACTTATCGAAGACAATAATATGCTTGCATTGTGAAAGCAGATAAAATAAATTATATGTGATGAGATTATGTAAAGCCAGTAGCAAATGCAAAACATTTGTTGAATAACAAATGTATTACTGTTTACTTAAGTCGGAGAAAACAAATATGGTTTTAAAATTCCTTATCAAGTTGTTTAGTTGTAAAAACACCTTTATTTAAGATCAAAGCAATAAATATTTATTCACTGTCGCCTTGAATAAAAAAACATTATGAATTCAAATCCGACGCGACTTATTGTTGCATTTAGATATGCATTTGAATGCACTTCGTGCATTTAACATATTTATGCTATTTGCTTGAATTATAAAACAAAAATTTCAATATATTTCAACTCGAGGATCTTTATTAGTCCAATTTACAAAACTGCTTATTGTTATTTTACATTATTATTGAAATAGTTTAAACTATATCTATAATAACTTGTTGAAAACAGAAAAAAATCTATAATAAAATTACTATGTACTGAAATTAAAGTAAAAACCTGATATTTAAATTTGAATGACTATTTAAAAATAATGATATAAAATAATTATTTATTATTAAAGGGAGAATAAATATATAATTATTACATTATAACAGCAGCATATCGATTAAATTCCAGACAAGACACAGCTCTCTGATCAGACAGATACAAAAGCAATTACTGTCAGTGAAACTCGTTCAACTCCTTAGATCTCGCAAAATATCTGTCAACTTCCTTGTTTAATTTCCGACAGTATCATTCAATACTCGATTTCAACTAACTTCACACTTTAAAGTCCGTATCTGGTTTCTGATAGTTTAGGGAAAAATATTTCCGACTCATTATTCAATTTATCATCGAAAACGGTCTAAGTTTTGTTCTGACTTATGCGACAGATTCCGTTACTGGTAATTGAATTTGAGTTCAAAATGATATGAGGAAATTTAATTAAAGTTTGTATAACAAGGCTATTTCAAAACTGGTTAAATTAGCAAATAGGACTTTGCAAATGATATTACGATGCTGGTGAGCAGAATACATTTAATACAATATCGCTACTATAAGTGAAAGACGTAGAAAAAGTAAACTATTTATTTATTTTAACCTAACATTAACATGAGATCAATGAGATTTTCTTATTTTCAAAAGATAAAATCAAATTATATATATAGCAAATTATATTAATAACAGAATGTCACCAAACACAGGTATTAACAGTTAATTTAAACTGAAAAATTATGTATATCTTTAAATCGCCTTTATTTATTCAGAAAATTTTATATTCATGTTGTATAACAAATATAATATAAATATTTTATTTCCATATAAGGAATCAATTGTTAATTAGCAACAGAATGTGATACAAAATTTCAATTCTTTATACAAATAGAAATTAAATGACAAATACAAATAAAACTTCTCATAGAAAAGTATACATGGTTCATACATATACATATTTTGACATGCATGAGACTTTTATATAAAATATTTAAAAATCTAAAAATAAACTAATACTAAATCAAAATTAATCAAATGCCAAAGTTAATTAGAATAAAAATAGGTTGGGTAAATTATATTTAGGTTTTATAATTTTTTCGAAGTTCCACTAATTAAATAGAGACGATTATTTTGATGTTTTAAATTGTTTTTGACATACTTTCTGATTGTTTTATGTTAGTAAATATATAAACTTTAAAATTATTTAATGTAAAGAGATATTTAGTCTATAATCTTGCATCTGGTTTGATCTTTTGCGGCGGAAGAGGTATAATCTTGCTTAGGAATATATACAAAAAATGAAATAAAATTCTACAAGAATTCTATATAAAAGCAGAATTAGCAATTCTTATTAATTTTAACTAGAAAAATTTTAATTAATTTGACTCTATATATAACAAAACTTTTCTATGTTATGTTTATTTTATGTTATTTATTAAGTAAATACAAATGCTGCTCTCCTTCCATTAGGTTATTTGCAATAATAGACGCATTTGAATGAATTTTTAAAATAGAAATAAGATTAATATTTTTAAAAGTGTATTCCTAGTTCTTTATGTATTTGTTACTCAAAAATGTACTTCCTTAAAGTTATTAACAAAATACTGCAGAATCTAATTTGATAGAGACAAAAATTATTTTCAGTTAAATTTTGTATATATGCATTTAATTTGCATAAAGGATTTTGAGTAAACATGTTCATTTTTTCATTTTTCGCAATTTCAAAATATAATGGTTAGCTTTAGATGAAAGATCTGAAATTCTATCGCTTTAATACATTACAATAAATACGTTACTTGCTTTCTAAACATTAATAACAAAACGTGAACAACAGAATAAAGTGTTAAATATTCGCAGACACTAAAATAACATTCTTTTCTTGAAATAGGAAAAGCAGAAAAATAAATAAATGGAATAAAATTCGTTTTTCTATTATTTTAAAATCTCAATGGAGATTACTTTAATTTATGTAAAAATAAAAAAATTTAAGTTACTTGATTTTGCAATGTTTCTTTGCCTTAAATTTATTGTAGATAACTCCTACCACAATTTATCTAAGCATATTCAAAGCATATTGCTCTTATTGGTATCCAGTTATCTACAAAGAAAAATGGAGAATTACTGTCCCATCCAATAGTTTGGATCATTTTTTAAACAGTTCTTATTTAAAAAATAGCGACAGACAATTATGCAATTTTTATGAATACTTTTCTAATTAATATTCTGAGGCGGGTCTAGGTGTTATTCTATAAGTTGCCAGAACTCTTGAACAATAACAAGGAGCCACTGATTTTAAAAAATAGCCTTTTTGCTTTGTCGTAATAATAAATGTTTAATATTATTTATCGTTATTAATGCACCAAGAGGGAGCTAGTAACATAAGACTTATGTTTAATTTTTAGCTAGAATATTTGTGTGTAGAAAAGAGGCGCAACATATACAAATGACGACTTCTCAGAAAAAATGAACAAACTTTTAGTTTTCTAATAAAAAATAAAATGTTGCGTATAGACACAAAAACTCATACGAGACATAATTTGAACTTCTGAAATTTTCTGTATCAGATATTTTTTTTATGAATTTGAGGTCTGCATTTCAACAGTTTTAGCAAGATATATATTTTCGCAAAGATATATAATTAAAAGAAGTGAAAAATATTGCTATAAAAAGATGAAGCCAACCGTTATAGAAAACGCAGCATTTCGCATTCATTTTAAATATTTACTGAGAAAGACGAAGTACTAGGCAATCTGTAAGAAAAAGATAAAATAATCCATACAATACATTAGATATCCACAATAAAATCTGAAAGAGTTTATGATCTCGAATGTTAGATCGTATTTTTTGCGTAGCTAATGTGGTTTTTAACAATAAAACAATAATCCCAGTCCATCTTTTGGTAGACAATGTATTCGAATGACTGAACACAGCAGACAATAATAAATTTTTTTGAAAAATAAAAAAAACGCTTATACCAATGCATTAAAAAAGAAATAAATAATTTTTCTTAAAAATCTGGAGGCCAAAACAAAAAACGGCAAAACGTGAGGCGCAGGTAGAAAAGCTGTAAGTAAATTAGAATTGTAATCACATTTATAATATGCTTTATATGATGAATGTTTAATAATATTTCGTTTCTTATGATAATAATTGTGGTTTTATATCTTTCTCCTATTGTTCTCAGCGCCTCACCTTTTTACGATTTTTGTTTTGACCTCCATATGTTTGAATTATTTTTAAATTTTTTAATGCATTAGTAAAAGCGATTTTTTAAAAAAGTTTTTTATATTTATTATTTTCTAGTTTTTATCTTTAATTTATGTAATAATTCAGTATTATAAATATTTTATAGATCAATTAACTAAAGTATTTTAGCTCTGAAAAATACTATAGATGACGCCACTGAAACCTACCGAGACCAAACATAATTTTGGGATATTTTTAAAAAAATGATCATTGAGAGCTCTAAAATTAATAAACATTGCATTGTCATCAAAACCCAATAAATATACAAAATTTCAGAACTCTAGTGCATTAAGAAGTGATTGAAAAATTGACTACAAAATTCCAACCTTACATACATACAAACATGGAACATTTCGAACTTAGTAAAAGCGTTTAATAAAATGGGAACTGCGAATCGCACATAACAGACTCTTATTACGAGAGTATAATGCATCGAATCTCCACAAACTGAGCTTGCCCTGTCATCGATTATACAGAGCCATTAACCTGCTACAACTGATTGTCTGGTAACCATAAGGGCCTCCTACCAATCAATTGACATGCGGAATAGCATACAGCCTGACGAACTCGAATCAACTCAGACGAGATAAACCGGGAGAATTTGGCTAAGCTTAACTCCTCAGTAATACCGCCACCTTGGTTGCAATCCACAGTTCCAACACCACTCTATAACCATTCCATGCTCTGATCGCTACCTCCCTTAACCTGTTCTTTACCAAATTAATTTACCAGCAAATTTCAATTTAAATTTCGCATCATTAGATACTTTTGCAGCAGAATAGCTGCAAGAAAGAGTGAATAACTTTCTTCATTAAATAAAATAATTTAATCATTAAATCAATAATTTAAAAAAATAATTTCTGCCTTCAGCTGCCACCAATTGCTAGCTTTTGGAACTACATGCAACTTGTCCTTGTGAATACCATCATGAAAAATGGTTATATTGCGAAGATATAAGAGTGATTTAAGTGCTACTTTTAAGCACAGTCGGGATATATAGAGTTAAAATGAAACGTCTAATGTCTCCGACCGTTAAAACCAAATATTACAACTGAAAACGATATATATTTTAGTAAATATTAATTACTAGTTGTTACCCGCGAAGAATTTCAATTATTCTTTTTTTTAATTCACGAATGTAAATGCTTTGTTGCATTTTGAAATTGTAAAGTAAAAGTTCTGACGGTTGATAATACTTAATTGGACGGCTGACAGGAGTGTACTGTACATGTATGCTGATATAGTTATGTAAATTGTTTATCCATACTCATATACTTTTGTATACCACGTTATTTGCACGGCTGTAGAGGCTCTGTGGGCTGGACACACGTGAACACGCCACATAAAAATATGGTTTTTCCAAATATACGCCTGCCACTTTCAGAGTCTGGCCCTGAGCCTGGCAAATGATATTTTTAAAGGGATTTGTTACCTTTTGAACTGAGATGATAAATACTTCGGTATTATCGGAGGCGTGGAATTAAAACACTCTCTCTTCTCCCTATATCAGTCATAACAGTAGCTTTCACGACGTTTGTACCTAGGTGTGTAATTTGTAACCGTGTGCCATTGCGGAGTCTCGGTATATCGAGGTTACGTATTAGTAGTACTGGCACACCTACTTTCAATCTCGGCTTGTCGGAAGGTGCGCCTGAAAATTCTAAGATGTTGAGGAAAAAAATGATGATGAAATAAAAACTACAAAATATGATGTTCCTTGCTAATGCCCATTACCGTATCTACAGATGGATATTCTGTAATATCTCACTGTGAAAATTAAGCAAAACACCGAGAGAATAAATCACTAACGTCATTGGATCACTGTGGAACCGTATTAAGAGCTGTAAATGCTACGACAACAGGAAACCGGAAGTGTAAAGTCTCCTTTGTTGTTTATGGTCAAAGAAGACAATATTTTCTTATATTAACTTTAACACTGGCAAAAGCCCGCGCGAGAAACAGTAATTTGTATTGAATTTATTTCTATAAGAATAAAAAGAATTGTTAGAAATTACGTTACAAAAATATTTTTAAACCTTAATAACAATCAGAGAAAACATTTCATCGCAATGGAATTAATAGCATTAAAAAGATCAATTTCTGGTCTTTAAAATGGCATAAAAATAATTGTTGTCTAATAAATATTTCAGAAGTTATTGGCAAAAAACATCTAAGCATAAGGCTTAAAAGAGACTAATTTTCGTTATTTAATTAAATATCTTAAGAATGAATTAACTCTGAAAGTTGAAAATAGCACTTTTGACATAGAAATATGCTGTAGAATGTCGTGTATAAATTTCACGTCGCTACCGTTCACCGTTTAGGAAGAGTTCTTGTGACCGACTGACATGTAACGACAGACACATGTAATTTCTGCCTTATTTTATGGATATTTATAAACATAAGCAACTTTTTCAGAAATAAAGGCAAATTAGTTCAAAGTCTAACCATTTCCTAGCAACTGAGTAGCTATAAATTTGCGTTATTTCAAAATCGTCTGCTCGTAAAATTTAAAAAATTAATAAAAATTGAATGAAAATGTCACAGAAATAAAACTGGTATCATTGAAAAGGTAAAATGTTTATCTTTAAGATGGTATAAAATTCATTTGTATCTGACAATTTGTTCCGAAGTTACAGTGGAAAAAAGGATTACGTGATAGTTGATTTTAAAAATAATTTATTCCAAATGTTTTCGCATTCCTGAAGGATCACGTGACAGTTGATTGAAAAATAAAATAATCTTCATCGAGAATCGCTAAGTCAATGGGCTTTGTTAATTATTTAATTGTAGTCTGTAGTCAAAAATAATTAATTTACCGTGATTTCACCTAGCCTATGTCCGTTCTTGGGTTTCAAGCTACAACTCTGCCAATTTTCATCCAAATCGGATTGGTAGTTTTGCCATGAAAGCTTAACAAACAGACAGACACACTTTCGCATTTATTATATTACTAGCTGTTACCCGCGACTTCGTGCGCTAAGAATTTGAATTATTCTTTTTTTAATTCACGAATGTAAATGTTTTGTTGCATTTTGAAAGGGGAAAGTAAAAGTTCTGACGGTTGATAATACTTAATTGGACGGCTGACAGGAGTGTACTGTACATGTATGCTGATATAGTTATGTAAATTGCTTATCTATGCTAATACACTTTTGTATACCGCGTTATTTGCAAAAATGTAGAGGTTGTGTGGTCTGGACACACGTGAACACGCCACATATAGTTGCTCATACGAAAAATATGGTTTTTCCAAATGTACGCCTGCCACTTTCAGTGTCTGGTCCTAAGCCTAGCAAATTATATTTTTAAAGGGATTTGTTACCTTTTAAACTGAGATGATAAATCCTTCGGTGTTATCGGAAGGCGTGGAATTAAGACACTCTCTCTTCTCCCTTTATCAGTCATAACAGTAGCTTTCATGACGTTTGGACCTAGGTGTGTAATTTGTAACCGTGTGCCATTGCGCAGTCTCGGTATATCGAGGTTACGTATTAGTAGTACTGGCACACTGACTATCATTCTAGGCTTGTCGGAAGGTGCCCCTGACAATTCTAAGATCTTGAAGAACTCTACAGAATATGATACTCCTTGTTAAGGCCCATTACCGTATCTACAGAAGTATATTCTGTGATATCTCACTGTGAAAATGAAACAAAACCTCGAGAGAATAATTCACTAACGTCATTGGATCACTGTATAACCGTATTAAAAGCTGTAAATGCTACCACAACAGGAAACCGGAAGTGTAAAGTCTCCTTTGTTGTTTATGGTCAAAGAAAGCAATATTTTCTTATATTAATTTTAACACTGGCAAAAGCCCGCGCGAGAAACAGTAATTTGGCTTGAATTTATTTCTATAAGAATAAAAAGTATTGTTAGAAATTACGTTAAAAATATTTTTAAACCTTTATAGCAATCGGAGAAAACATTTCAGCGCAATGGAATTAATAGCATTAAAAAGATCATTTTCTGGTCTTTAAAATGGCATAAAAATAATTGTTGTCTAATAAAGTTTTCAGAAGTTATTGGCAAAAAACTTCTAAGCATTAGGCTTAAGAGCGGCTAATGTTCGTTATTTAATTAAATATCTTAAGAACTAATTAACTCTGAAAGTTGAAAATAGCACTTTTGACATAGAAATATGCTGTAGAATGTCGTGTGTAAATTTCACGTCGCTACCGTTCACCGTTTAGGAGGAGTTCTTGTGACCGACCGATCGACAGATACATGTAAATTCTGCCTTATTTTATGGATACTTATAAATATAAGCAAAATTTTCATAAATAAATGCAAATTTGTTCAAAGTCTAACCATTTCCTAGCAACTGAGTAGCTATAAATTTGCGTTATTTCAAAATCGTTTGCTCGTAAAATTTAAAAAATTAATAAAAATTGAATGAAAATGTCACAGAAATAAAATTGGTATCATTGAAAAGGTAAAATGTTTATCTTTAAGATGGTATAAAACTAATTTGTATTGGACAATTTGTTCCGAAGTTACAGCGGAAAAAAGGATTACGTGATAGTTGATTTTAAAAATAATTTATTCCACATGTTTTCGCATTCCTGAAGGATCACGTGACAGTTAACTGAAAAATAAAATAATCTTCATCGAGAATCGCTGAAGCAATGGGCTTTGTTAATTATTTAATTGTTGTGTGTAGTCAAAAATAATTAATTTACCGTGATTTCACCTAGCCTATGTCCGTTCTTGGGTTTGAAGCTACAACTCTGCCAATTTTCATCCAAATCGGTTTGGTAGTTTGGTCGTGAAAGCTTAACAAGCAGACAGACAGACACACTTTCGCATTTATTATATTATTAAGGATTAAGGATTATTAAGGATACTAAATACTATTATAGTAAAATTAATAAATATTATAATAGTTATGACTAAATAATGCTACACAGAGAAACCATTAAACTAAATATTATAAATACAGTCAATAGATATTTTCATGAAGCTAGTTAAATAATTTTAGAAAAATTATTATTTTTAAAAAAAAGCCTAAAAAATTTCCATAAATTATTTCTTAATATAAAACTATACTCTGATTTTCATACCCGTCCTAACAACAAAATTTACCAAGCATTTTAGAAAATGCAATTTACCTCAGGACATATGAAACAATTTAAATCATGTTAAGACAACACGTAATTAACTGTTTACAGGCAGGAGAATGGCCAGAATATTTTTTGCAGTAATCTTGAGATCTCAGCACTACACTTTATTTCAGTCTATTATTGCAAATGTTCCAATATTCCCATAGTCTTATCATTCTTATATCATTAATGAACACCAGGTGCATTCATAAATGTCGTCGAGACCAGCATTTTCCTCACCATTTGCTCAATCACAAATTAACGTCTTTCCAAAAAATTAGATTCTGATAACCTGGAAAAAACCTGCAAGTCATTAAAATATGATTAATATTGACGTTACAATAGCATCATTTTTGACTAACAATAGACAAGAATCTAAATAAAGTTTTTGGATAAATTTCATCTTTGACTTGTAAGTTTCGTATTATTGACTGGCTAAAAGCAGGAAACGTGCATTCCCATCTTTAAAGATTACCTGTATTTTCCCTCAGGAATAGATATTAAAGCCACCAATCAGAAATCAAAATACATATCTTGAAAGTGGAGTAAAACGATCTGCAGTATTAAATGACAAACAGATTCGTTCCGCTGAGGAAGTGAAATCCTAAAGGCTTGTTGATACAATATCTTTGCCACCCTGTAAGCACAGGAAAACATTTTACCGGTACAAAAATCATACCACCTGGACAAAAAAGATTAAAAACAACTTAATATATTTAAAAAAATTACTTGTAATACATTATTTCTGTGCTTAAAAACCATTTCTATTTTCAGTAAGATATAGGCCCACTGCTGTTTCTAACAAACTGACGTGTGGTTCCTTTTTTTATAAGTCGCAAATTCTTTATATCTTGTGTTTTGTTCGCTATTCAAGTTCTGTAACATTTCTTTTGAATTCCTTTTATTGATGCAATAAAACAAGTCGACAACAGGCTGTTTCTAAGAAATATTTAGAAACATTTTTTTGTGGAAAGGCTTAACCACGACGTTCGAAAATGCATCAAATGCAATGGGAAAAACCGAAAGCAAACACAGTAAACGACATTATTTCATGTTTTGATGCATTTTTATATCTCATGGTAGAATATGTTATTAGCAGGTTGATATGGTGAAAATGTTGCATACCGTTCAGTATATCTAAATATTTATTCCATAATTTTGATTTAAGGTTATGCTTCTATGAAGATTTTTTATTTTTTTTCTTTAAAAAAAACCCTCTTTGCTGATGTATTCGAAAAATATTTTTGATACGAATACAGTTTTTTTACATCACATTTTTAGAAATATTTTAAATATAAATTTCCCACTTCCCTTACATTTTTTCAGCCTTTATAAAGTTTAAAATAAAGAAAAATAATTAACAATATTTAAATTATTATTCCAGCGATTTAAAGAGCATCATTCAAAGATTTCGGGAAAATAGAAATGTAGGCTTTATTTAAGTTATAATTCAAATAAGAAATATTTAAAAAGTCAAAATCTAATCGTCAGAATTGATGAGTAAAACAGATTATAAATTTGAAGGAATAAATAATACGGACAATAAACAGTTATTCATAAACACTTCTAGCGTTACTTAGAACTAAAGACAATAAGTTCCCAAACAGTCATTTTTTTCCTTATATCGCTTTGTAATTACTAAAAATTCTTATCATGCTAAATTGCCTCACTTGAAATAAAGAAAAATTCAGTTTCATATTTTCCATATTTTATATTTATATTTTCTTTAACTGAATTGCGAAGGAAGTTATTTCATCATTATCTTTCTGAAAACAAAATACTTATTTAAATACAGCTGCGTTATTCTTTTATTACTCTGATTTACTCTGATTTAATTCTTCCCCTTTACAAGCTTGCTTCAAGTAAAAGAAACTAATTGTCGTGAAACAGACTGTTTGAATAATGGGATACTTTAAAAGCATTCCTTACAGTGGGATTCAGAAATAAAATTTATCCACATACTTTTATGATTATTGCAGAAATATCAATGTAATGCTAATGATTCAAGAGTGCTTTTAAATTGGTTTGAATTCTTTTTCAATTTTCTATTTTATAATGCATTAAATGGACAATTTATATTTTCTAGATTTTTTGTTTGTTTAAAAATTGTATTACATAACTAGGTTACTTTCGCATCTCATGTTTCATTTAAAAAAGTATTTACATGAAAGATGAATGTATTTTTAACTGTCTTTTAATTTCAGAAAGAGGTTCATTTTGATTCGTATGCTAGTCTTTAGTTACAAATGGTAAGCAAATCGGTAGCATTAATAAATTTGAAGCTATCTCTCTATTTTATGAAACATATTCGAAAATTTTCTACAATAAAAAGCATTTTTAGTCATCTATAATTGAAAACTTAAAATTTAAAAAATATAACTAAAAAAAATTCTGAAAGTCCATTTATCTAATATAATTTAAGAATGTTTCGCATTCTACTTAGCATTGGAAGAAAAAGAAGTGTAAAACTTATCACTGCATTCAAATAAAATAGATTTCAGATAGTTATACTTACCTCCTCCATTCCATATCGTAAACCGTCGCAAGTATAGCAAATGTTGTTATTACATCTATTCTAGTAAACTTGCTTCAATCCATTGCACATTAGTGCCCCAAAATTAAGTTACAAACATATTTTTCCAAATCATCCAAAAGCAGCAATTACTACTACTTTAAAAATTTATGTCTTTTATAATTTGTATAATGGTCAATGCAGCTTAAGCATCTGCTTTACATTAGATGCTTTTGAAAGATAAAAGTAACGTTTTTTTCCCCTTTTTTAAGAAAATGGGAAACTGACCGATTTTCTTATTTCGAATTTTGTGTGCAGGAGAGTGATTCTTAACAGAAAAATGTCACGACTGATTCAGTACCGCAGAAAAGGGTTATCGGGATTGTTTAGAAGATGATTTAAAATAGAGAGCCGTCTATAGGATGGTAGCTGGCCATTCTCAAAATGACGTCACTGGATGGTTAATAGTGCCTCGAATGGTGCTATCGAGGTTTTGGAACCAATTTCAAATTGCAGGTACCGTCGTCAGGAAGGCCGTCCACGGTCATCCATGAGCTCCGAGATATGTAGATGATCGTTACGTGATATTTAATAGAGAGTACCGCAGAAAGCTAACAACTGAAGAAGTATCCTGGTTTCTCGCTGCTTTGACTGGAACAATTATTTCTAAGAAAACTGTCTGCAGACACCCAGATGAGAAGAGCCTTTACACCTGGCGACCTCATGTTAACCTTTCCTCTCAAAATGTCTCAGAAGGTAACCCTCATTTTGTGGAGCCAAGAACACCATTGTTAGACACAGCAAAATTGGGGACATGTCCTCTTTACTGATGAGTTGAGATTCAATACACAGCGTGGTTCTCGACGAATCTTGAACTTGAGAGAATGTGTTGCCCGTTACCACCCTTCTAACATAAGAGGAACGGATCATTTCGGTGGAAGTAGAATCCTTGCGTGCGGGGGATTCATGATAATTTAAATTCTGAGAGAATTTATAAAATTACAGAAACGCAACGCACACAGTTGCAGCTTATTTTTAAAACTTTATCTTATAAATTACAATATAGTATTTAACAATTAATCTTTTAATGCTTATTAATATACTATTCTATATAAATACTACTACTTTTTTTTTATCTCTAATTGGAAAGATAATGAGATACTAAGAATATCTAAGACAGTTAAATAGCTCAAATTTTTAATATACTTAATAATATAATATGATACTGATTATTCAAAAATACTTTGATTGAAATTCAATATATTTGCCATTGTAGAAAATAACAGACGGTATCATGGAAACTTTTGAATCCATTTTAGAATCCATCTGTTTCATTGCTATTCAAATCCTTACAAAGCATATATCAGCATTCTTGAAATTATTCAGACTCAAATCATACAGAAGAGAAAATCTCTTTGGCTTTCTTTAGCTTTATCGAAATGGAAATTATTTGTCAGACAGAAAAAAAGATTATGAAAAATAATAAAAGAGTAGCAGTTTCTTTTAAAATTCTATGGCCATATGAATGAAATACAGAACGCCGCCCCATATCCCCGTACCTGAAGCCATTATATGAATGAAATACAGCAGATCTTTAGATATTTGCGAATAAGAAAATCATAAAGAATATTTTGCCTCTTCTTATTTCAAAAGGATGTTCTTATCCTGAAGAACAATGAGTACATTTTAAATGTTCCTTTAGATTAACTTTAGTTTTTGAAGAGATCTTTGAAGTACGAAATTAAATGTGTTTTTTAAAAATATATAATAAAAAGAAATGAGAAAATGAGGAGGAAAATGATCGTCTGGAAAAGATAAAGAAGATAAAAATGAAAAGAAATTCTGAACTTTTATACTGTGTTGTGTAATTTCAAGAAACCCTATCGTTCGTTCGAAAATT
Organism: Araneus ventricosus; assembly: GCA_013235015.1. Lineage (NCBI taxonomy): Eukaryota > Metazoa > Arthropoda > Arachnida > Araneae > Araneidae > Araneus > Araneus ventricosus. The sequence goes on from BGPR01002646.1 coordinate 87,928, forward strand.
ACAAATTAAAGTAAAAGCCCTTTCATAATTACGTTATTAAAACACACGCGTCAATAATGATTTTAAATTAAAATCGCAAATTATGCCTTTAATTCTTCTTTATTTTTGCATTTAATTCGAATGACAAAGTCCTTTAAACCTCCGTTAGTCGCGCGGGTACAGGTGTTCCCATTAGTTTTCAAAACGCTTTCAATTCCATTCATTGCTTAGAGATCAAACTTTCACCTGTCCTTAACATACTCAGGAACAAAACCGCACAGTCATTCAAGTTCAAAAGTTTAGTGCACGGGAAATAAGAGAACAAAAGAACACATGGGGGGCCAGAGGGACAGGTGTACCCCGGTCGCCTAAACGTGTAATAGGAATTTGCGGTTAGTCGTTCCCCTTCTTTCGCTGCTTCTCTAATAACGTTTACTTTCTTAACGAATTATTATGCTTCCCGTGTGTAATTCTGGCACTTTTTTTTGTTTAAAATTTAATTTTTAAAAATATTTATTCAATTTCAATGAATTTAATTCTAAAAAATAGTAGAGATTAATAGCGAATAATTGGTTTTCCATCTCCGAATTTGCTAAAAAGCTTTTAGCAGAGATCTAAACTAATTTATGTAGATGCAATTTATTTAAATATACTGGAACTATTCAAAGAATTTTTACCATATAAGAAGCGAGAATTAAAGTCGTGAATATTTGGCTACATTTGCATCATGATTATTCACCATGGAATTTTCAGTTTCTATTGACAACAGGTCAGTCGACATTGACGATAACAACTCCCCTGAAATTGTTGCATTTTGTTACATGACAAAAGGAGTTGATATTTTAGATCAGCTATGCCAGAGAATTGATGTCTCGAGGAATGTTTGCTATTGGATTGTGGTTCTTTTTCCAACCTTCGAAATATGTCTATTACTAACACTTTTGTAATTTTCAAACACAATGATATCAATTAGGATATGAAAAGACTTCTGCCATCATATTTATTATATTTTAAATTTTATGCAGAGCTGTCCAATGCCCTCCTTCCAATGGAATTAAAAGAATAGAAAATCTTATGTTAGGAATCAACGCTACAGGACCAAAACACAACAAAGTGAATGAATAATAAAGGTAGGTGCGAATAATATGGAAGAAATAGGCACAAAATTAAACAAAAATACTGTGAAAAAGGCCATGATTGAGCTTATAGTAGGCATTTATAATTATATGTAAAATGTTGTGATTTTTCATAGTGTTTTTATAATCTCTATAAAAATATTCAAAATAGTCATCTAAAATTACCTTTTCTCTTTTTTGCATTTGTTAGATGTTTATTCTTTAATTTGCAGCTGATATGACTTCTCAGAAGAAAAAAATTGTAGAAAAAAGGAAGAGAAATTTGGGTACATAGGTACCCCGCGCTCCTAACTGCGTAACAAAAATTCGAGTGCCTAACGGAGGGTTAATTTTTATATGGCCATCATAGAAGATTTACGGTAATTTGTATGAGTAAATGTGAATATTTCCATTGCGAAAGATCCAATTTCTGGACATACTGACAACCACTTGAGTATTATAAAAACTACATCTTAATATTTCTCATATAAAAAGTATGAATGTCAAATATGCTGCCCACGAAGATTGTCATTTTGGCTTCTACTATGGCAGCATGTAAAAATCAAGAAAGCGATAATTAAAGCAGATTTTCTAAAATTTCTATACACGTATAATTATATTATTTATGGGGTCATCACTATGACAATAAGTCGTAAAACTGATCACTAAGGCTCCATCTTGGTAGGCTAATGATTATAATATATTAATATTAATCAAGGTTATTTAACATTGTTTAGCGTCAAAAATGTATCTAAAAATTAATGCTTGAAAAACTGAATTTAAATTATGCTTATAATTTGCAAACTGTTGAGAGACAAGGCTTCTCATATTTATCCCTTGTGGATTTTTCATATAATAGGAGTTATATCATTATATGAGAATGTGGTAATAAAATTCTGAAGTGATTTAGAACTAATTTTAAAACAGGGATAATTCAAGTACCAATCCTAAGAACAAATGTCCTAATTATCTTTTCAGATGCTGCATCTTCCAAAGGTATTGACGTAGCACAGAGTTCTCTAGAAAAAGTCGTTTAATTAGCTGTATAATAATATTTAAAACTGATGCCATAACATTCAGGGCCTTATCTTGTAGAATTGTGCATCAAGAAGATCCATGGAAGTCTAATATTCTAAGTTATTTCCGTGAAACAAACTACTTATCGATGTATAATGAATTCCGATTTATAATTCGCATGTGATGCAAGCAATTGCATATTGATATTCCTTTTTTTATTCCATTGATGTACCAACAAAGAACTTGCTGAATTTTTCGGGCTATTGAAGAAATACTGCAAATAGTCGTCCCAGAATCAATGATTGATTCTCAAAGGTTTTGGACGAGAAGTTTATGGAATTTACACTTTTCTCTCTTCATTGAATACGTCGCTGTAAAACCATCAGGAAATAGTTAAATGTCAAGGGAAATTAACTGAATATAACTGATGATAGAGAAAAATTTCCATATAATATGATAAACATTCAAGAACTGACTTCCTTTAACATTACTATTCATATCTTCAATACATTTTATTTCAAAGATAAATATTAAAGCAGAATATAGTTAAATCTTAGCGGAGAGAGGCCTTTATATGATGAGAAAAGCTTCACAAGGTCTCCAAGTGAGCACGGAATGCCTTTATTTACTATTACTATTCAAGTCTTAACTAAAATAAGATTTTAAAGTAAAATATATGTCTCAGATTTAATCCCAGCAAATGGGACCGATTCTTCCTTCAATTGAAAAGAGGAAATTCATTGGTTACTGTGAAAAATAGGAGTTAAAAGTATTTGATAGAAAACACTATAAAATTTAAAGCTTATTATAAGAAATCTGTCTTTTGGTAATTAATATAAATGTCAAATAATTAATAAACAAAAAAAAAACACAAATTATTGCATATTTCCCGATTGAATAGCTTGATCCTTATGTTTTTTTAAAGGTCAAATTTTGAATTTATTTTAAATTGGAATGTAGATAAATCAAGGCTTAAAATTGGTGCCGATAACTTACTTTAGATGAGAAAAAACATTTCCTTTCTCCATTTCTCTTGTAGGAATCCCTTCAATAACCGGAATGCAACTATGTTTAGAAGCTATTTCTGTTCTAATTCACTTAGCTAAGTAGTTTACCAAATATGGTGTTTCTAGCGTCGAGTCTTCACTCTACATGATGATAAGTTTCTTCTGAAAAGAGTAGAACTATTTTCATTGCTTCGAAAAGATTTAGAAGAGTTTTTTTTTCTAGTCTTGCACGTGTTATAGAAGCTCAGTAAACATTTTCCTTCGTTTGAAGTTAAGAAAATTGAAAATACACGGGGATATTTTCCAATAACGGTAGCTTGTTTCAAAAACCAATATCTGCTGAGATAATAAAGAAGTTTACAGAAATATTAAAACTCAAGAGTAATCGTCCAAATTATTGAAAGATTACGCGAGTCCATATTCGAAAACAAATGAGGATTTATGTTGAAGAATATGAGTTAGGGGAATAGGTGAATGGAAATTCAGCTTACCATGCGTAAATTAAAAAAAAATATTTTACTCCGATGCAAAGATGTTTTATCATATATTATTTGAATTGTTCAATTTAAAATAATATATTTTTGCCATCAAAACTTACGCGAATGAATTTATTGCCTAGTTTGTTCAAAATGTGTAGTTTAAAAGTAATATTATGTTTAAAATGGTGTCAAAGGCAATCTTCGTAGATTTTAAGTATTATTCTATGTGTTCTAGACATTGAGAAAAGTGTAAAAGTTGAACTAAAATCTAAGGTTAAGAATTCCAGAGGAAATGTAAAGCAATGGCATCTCGTCCATCAGAGCTGCAGTACCCTTTGAAATTATTTTAAAAACATATAATTTCTTTTTCAATCTAATTTGGTAACTTTTTCACACTGAGAATCGAAGGTCGATGAAAATGGAGGAAATATGACAAAAACGAAGAAAATATAGATGAAAAGACAAGCAGAAGAGACACAGAATATGGCTGCTCACCGAAGACATGGACATATGCTCGTTGCGCTTAACTAAGTTAGTTTAGTTATAATTACATCTCGTTTTGAAGCAACACGATAGCTATTTTGGGCCGGGCTTCGCAATTTTGAACTTCGGTAAGGAAGGCAATCTCTCTAAACTTCCGCACCACGTCAGCGGGAGGATGTTTGGCGATCATGTATGATATCACCCCACCCAAGGGGGGGGATCCTCAGAGGAATCGGGTTTCGAACTTGGAACCCTCTGGCCCCTGAAGCTGAAACCTTACCACGAGAAACCCGCGGCCTGCGCTTAACTCGTAAGACGAAAAGCCACGTTTACTCCCATTAGTGATCTTAGTGGTGAAAGAGCTGGGAATTTCGCAGCTCCTGTTTGGCTCTCAGTCAACTATCATTTTTTTCTTCTCTTCCGAACCAAGGCTCACCTTCGTACTCTTGATTTGATATTCTTCGATTTTTCGCGTTCCTTATTTTTGGTTTCGATTTCACGTTGCCCAGACGAAAACACACCTGGTTTAGTATATATCCGTTTTCTTCTGTTAGAAGTCACTCATCGGAACAGGATGTGTCGATTATTTTTTGAAAATTAATTCAGATAATTATAATAAAAAACTTTGGGGTACTTAGAGAGAAAATTCGTTTTTCTGAAAAAATGAACAGATTTCATTGCATTCTCTTGATGGATAAGCAGCCAGAGCCGGCAGGAATAAAAGCGGGGCGTAAGTTGACTTGAGGGGCCTTGAAACAAATTTCGCGCAACAAAATAATTTCTTGCTTTTTACTGTTTACTGCATTACATAATTTGGTATAGTTAAGATTAAAGGAGTACATGAAAATGGTAAATAATTACATTATTTTTATATAGTTAATAATACAATCACTCAAAAAATCTTTAATAAATCAACTCGTAAAAATAATTGCTTCGTAAATACAATTTGGTATGCGAGTTATTAGAACAGGTTTACAATATGCGATTTTTGTTGCATATTTTTTACATGTTTTATAGCAAATTCGTTGATAATATTATCACGATTTAATTTTTTGATTAAAAAAAACTCGATAGAAAAAATGTCTAAGTACATCAATCGTTCTTCCTAAATCTCAAGTAATTTATTATTTTTAATCTTGACAGAGATCTTTCTGCAGATGCGACAGTAATTGGTAAGGTCAATACAATTTTAGAACAGAAGCACAATTTGGATTCAATTCAAATAAATTATTTTAAAATAAATATTACAATATTGTGTCCTGGGAGGCAAAACGTTTTGTCAAATTTTAATTTCGTTAAATAAATCGATGCAATTCATTTCCGTTTTGCAAAATCTTTCAGCCACGCGGGTCCCTCAGAAAAGCGGGGCCTTGTGCGCTCGCACCGTTCAAAACCCCCTAGTTTTTAAAGTAACCAACCAAAGTAACCAACCGCCACTGCATGAAACTCAACTAAATATCAGCTAAACATTTTAGCTACTTATAGCTAAAAATCTTTTCAGTAAACAAAACTAATCCCCAAATAATTATAAGATACTTTTAGCGAAATATTTAACAATTTCGAAGAAATTTACATCTTTCCATAATAAGCAATCATGAATAGTTATAATATATAGAATAACACTTATAAAATTGAGTTTTGCATAAACTTTTTATATCAGAAATTTGAAATAAAGTCGCCAGAAAAGTTTTCTTTCATAAGTAAGTTATTTTAAAATGAAACATTTAATACAGCAGGTTTCTAAATTGGACTATGACAAATGATTTTCGGGCCGCTTTGTTATTTTTTCTTATGAAAACTTCGATGCACTAAATTAAATGCTTCGTGGATTATATTTTGCTTGATTGAGGCTTCAAAATGCGATATTTGTTGGTCCAGATGAATTACTTAAAATCAAACCGTTCAATCATTTATGTCATTCTTTGAATTTTTTTGATGCAGCCTTTCTTCCAGCGTGTTCTTTATCAAAGAATATTATCCGGCACTGGAATTCCTAACGGCGATCAGATCTTACGGCTGATTTATGGTTTTAGTGAGCATCGAGCCATGAATCTGTCATTTAATGCACTATATCTAACATAAACAATTTGGCAGGTTGGTTCGGAGTGGGTAGTGTGAATGAATGAAAAGTTATATTTTTAAGTTCAATGTGACATTAATCTGAGAGCAACTAAATCATTTTTGTGCTAAAAATTTTTATTTCATATAATAGTAATATTCGCGAACTCAGTTGTGTATTAACAAAAATTTTTGAAAAATATGGATTTCATCTAAAAATTATCTATATTAATAATAAAATATATCAATGATAAAAAAATATAAAAACTGAAATGCCAAATGGCAACCTTTGTTTGCAAAGAAAAATAGAATTCAATTTCGTTTTTCGTCTAAAAATTTTAAAAATAGTTTATTTTATGTAATTTTCACCAAGTTAAAGGTAAAAATTGTATCAATGAAATTAAGTATACTGATGCCACTTATTTAATAATATTATAAATATGCTACCAGTTTTGCATATAATTTATTGAAGATAAGTGATGGTTTAAATTTATAAGTAATAAACAATTAATTTTATTCTAATGGAGAAAGATATTTTTCTATGTAAGCGACTATTGCTTTTGTTCTATTTTCAAATGATTAAAATTCTTGTGCACCGTTTCTGGTGAATCTACATGCTTTTCTTTCTGTGCAGAAGGTATTCTTTATTTTCCGAAAATTCGCTTTAAAAACATTCATTTTCTTTTTCTTTCTTTGTCTGTTTCTAATATTTTTTAAAACACAAAAAATATTGAATTAAATGTAGAAATTCAAACATAATCACCGCTGTTATTATTTATAGCAATAGTCTATCAACGAATTTTATGGAAATAGAATGCTCTATTCACATTTCTTTCTGAATGATTTGTCATAGAATTGATAATAACAAAATTTGGAAAAATTTAGTTATTCCAAATTTATTCTTTATTGGAGTAGACTCCGCCAGATATTTGTTTACAATCTAAATCTTTTACAAAAAAATAAAGAAAATGCCTTTTTTAATTACCAAGGACGTGAATTTTATAAAAACCTAAATAAAATTAGAATATCAAACAAGGGGAGGGAGAGGGCTGAAAATTTTTAATTCTAACATGTATATTTTTGTTACTAAGTTACGTGCATAAAGAAGACGTAGCAAAAAATGACGGTATTTTGAAATGATTTTAATGTAATACAGGTTTCAATTAGATTAATTACAAATTTATAATTCTTTGTCGTCTATCTAAAACATTAACCAAAATATGACTGACAGTCCTTTTCCTTTATTGCTAGATATTTCGATACATTAGTTGATTGTTGATGTTCCCATCAGATTTTATTTTGGAGATATGAAGTTCTTCAGTGACTAGCGGAAGCTCGCTGTCGCTTGCAGTTACTTAATGACGAGGCGAGTTCATAAATCACATTCTCGTACAGCTCTTGAAATCAAACAACGTATACAGAATTCCTAATAGTTCTCTACTTTCTCTTGGTAAATAGTGTACACAAATCATGCTAGCATGAAAATCGAAAACAATATAAAGGGGTGAAGTGAATTCTCAAAATTAGACAGAAGGTGCAGAATGAATTTGTCTCTCGCTGTTGCTTTGAAGGAATTGTTTCAAAGAATTTTTTCCTGCCAGAAATGATGGTAGTTTTTATGCAATTCAAACTTGAATTCGTAAAACAAACAAACCCAAGGAACCTTCTTATACATATAGAAATACGCGCGAATGTAGAGATAGCACGAGATTTTCGAGTACGGCACAACGATAATTATAAGGAAGTGAATTATACTTAGCGTAAATTATGAAGCCTGAATTTATTATTCATACTCTAAAAGCTCACATTGCATGCTTCGAATTGCTTATAAATATTTGGGAGAACATATTCTTTCCTCCTTCTGAATAGTTTTGAAAAACATACAGCAAAAATGATATTGAAATATGTCCAAGAATGAGAATATAATAGATTCATGTTCCAGAATTGCATTTATTTTACAAAATATATTACTCCTGATGATACTAACAGATTAAGACATTATTTCACTGGGCTTTAACACTATATCATCGGGACATACAAGCAAGAACGGTGGGAATTATTCAGAAACGAAACATATCATATTCATATAGCATTAGCGACATCCGTAACCTACTCATTCCACCATGCTATCAGCAAAATGTCTTTTGAGAGCCCATTACCATAGAAGTACTTCAGAGTAGATCCTTTTATGGGTTCTTTTAAATACCGAGAAAGGATCGTAATAATTCTGGACCCTTGTGGAATAAACAGAGAAAGTCAAAAAATTATTCAGTAAATGAAACAGAAATATCCTTTAATGCAATGTAATAATAATCCGTTTCATAGGCTGAAAACAATAAGAAGAAGATTGAGCAAATGCTTAAGAAAGGAACTAATACATAATCGATATTAACCCGGTGTAACCTTACGCCATCAAGACTATTTCTCAAAATTTCAAGAAACCAATTCTGAAGCGAAATATCTTAATGCTGGTCAGTTTTTTAATGATTAGAACTTCCTTTAAAAGTTGCTGAAATTATTAACTGGTCCCCAGACATTTCACATAGAAAATAAGTATATTATTAAAGTTATGTATCAGGTCATTTATCAAAAACTGTTATATTATCCTAACAAACTGAGTGTATCCTTTGCTGGGGTTGCCACATTTGTTAAGAATGTTTATAATATCACTCTAAAAATAATGTATTTAATTAGAAAAATGAAGTATTAGCAGTCAACTTATAAAATAAATTAGAGACAATCAAACAACAAAATTAATAACTCAACCACAGAAAAACTAATTCAGAAAAGGCGGAAGAAGCATGAGGATTTAGTTACACAATTGTAAAGAAATTGTTAGGACACACAATTGTTAGTAAAGCAAAATCCTTCAACTAATCCGTTGAATGCGCCAATGGAGCAGTACATCCATGTAGTGAGAAATAACAACAAAAGAAAAAAATATACAGTACTATTTTAGAAAAAGAGAGAAAAACCAAATAATAAACAAAATGTTAACGTGCAGTATGCATTGTCAACAGAGAAATCTCGTACGAGCGTGGAAAAAAATATATATTTCTTTTTTCCGTATTTTCTACACAAACTTAAGCCTAAATGCTGAAAAAAGTTTGCACCCCTGGAACATCGAAAAATGAAAAAATAAAATAAAAATGCACGTGTATGGAAAGAAAAAAGTAACAAAAGCAATGTTAGAAAAATCAAATATTGAAAGGAAATCACCCATTTAAAACAAAAATGAAGAAAAAATTCTCAACACACCCAAAAAGCAGGGCCAAGCATCAGCATAACATTTAGGTAAGTAAACCCAAGACGCGTAGAAACACGAGCTACGTCATTCATGGGTGCAGCGCCGGATGTTGTTACAACCCTAAGTAACGTGATATTACCACCTTTCAAACTTTATCGCCCAAATATATGTCCAATGTTTTAATATCATTTTGTTAGGTTTAAAATAGGTATAGATTGCAAATTTTTTTCATAATATTGTATTGTCTCCTGAAAACCACAACTGTGATAAATTGCACCTATTTTACACCTATTTCGTACCATTTTTGAGATAGGAACGCTAATTCTGGAGTTCGCCACCAGGTGGCGGTGTAACTGGGCTCATTGCATAGCGCATAGAAGTCTCACTATACATAGACACTGATTTCATGACTATAGCTGCCGTCGGTCTGAAGTTAAAGAGGGTGGCCCTTATTTAAGCGGTTACCCTGTATAGTTGTTTTCTTTGTTCACTCTGCCGTTAAGGAGTTAACATCTACCTTCTGCAGAGCCGATCGCTTGATTACCATGGGATTTATGTCCTAATCATATTAATTAAGTCATAGTTCATGTGTTGGAGAGGATTCTACAAAAAGTAATATCACATGTTGTTTTCCCGAAAATTCTTGAAAAGTCGATTTATGTGACATCACAGTCCCATGGAAAAAAAATATGTGCATGCAGTCTAACATCTAACTATAGGTTATTTGATGCTATGAAATCATAATATTTTTCCTCATGCAAATCACTTGATTGATAACATATTAAAAATCGTGAGGAGTATTTAACGCATACCAAGTGAGATTAAATTGATAACATTAAGATTTAGTCCGTGTGTATAACTAACTGATTGTTTCCTTTTTGGAATAAGCGAAGTGGTTTTATATAATTTCAATATTATTTATACACTGATATCAAATATATTGTACTTGTTTTAGTAAAAATAATTAACTTCGAGTAGTGCTTCTATTTTTTTGTATGCGATCAAAATATGTTTTATATATGTGTTAAAACAGATTTATATTTCAGTTAGAAATGGAGAATGTTTAATTTGTTATTTTTTCCTTAATTTAATAAAATCACGCACTTATAATTAAATATATTCTATTAGAGAGTACATTAAAACATGAAACCAAAATATTTCGAAATTACTCATTTATCCAGACTAAACTAGCATCAATTAATACAGAAGTCATATTTGCATCAGTTTCGAGAGTAAATACTTGAAATTTCACTGAAAGTAAAATCTTTAATTTTAACCAATGATAATTTAGTTTTTTTCACATATTTGGTGTCATGTAGGTAATCTTTTAAATTTTAAATCTGGAGTAGTTAAACTTTTAAATTAAAATTTTTTTGTATGAATTCTTGTTTCTAACGAAAAACGATCTTTCCAGTAACCATTATGACCTTTTTCTGATTCTTGAGATAGTTGATATAAGATGATGATTATTGATTTGAGAACCTTGAGATTCTTGAAAATAATGAGATAGAAAGAAACACGAACACCATTCATTTTCCCTCAGTATTACATACAGGGTGTGATGGCAGATTCATTGTAATTACTTCATGAGATGCATTACTTTCAATATTTTCAAACAAGATTATTCTTCAATACTTTTATAAGATAATGTAAATAATGTAAATTTTGCTATTCAAATGTTTTTATTTGTTCTCTTCTTTTTAAAGACTACTCAAATTATATATGACAAATGCTTTAAATTTTATTCTCCTCTTCCTAAAGAGTACAGAGATTGTATATAACAAAATCAGGACATTTTATTGGGAATTTTAATAATATTCCGTATAAACGAACACGAGATAAGAATTTGATACAAGCTTCAGTAAAAATCAAACGTTTATTATTAATACCCATTGTAATGTAAATTTCTTATATCCTTATAATAGTATCAGCATACAATTTTCTAAGAAGTGTTTGAATATTTTCATTGTTATTGCGCTGTCTGCCAAAATATTTGACAAGACACACACACCATGATTGTTTTCTGAAACAGCCGCCTCTTCAATAATCTATATTTTTTCAGGAGCAATTTCAAAATTAATGGATTCAATCTTGTTGTCAAAATGTTTTGTATCCTTGAGCAAACATAATCTCTGTTAAGTCCATTCAAAATAATGAATAAATGTATTACAATGCCATCTAAATTGCAAATATAAAGAGTATAGAAAGTTTTAATAAAGAAACATTTTCAGTCGCTTTATTGTACTTAAATACTTACAAAACACGATGAAATATAACTCAAACAGGAATTTTCTATGCGAACTTTCACATTAAACCATTCAAATCAATTAAGAAGTTTCAGAATTTCAAGATAAAAACAATATTAACAAATATCGTACATCCAAAAATTAGATACCTATTGTCAGAAAAGTTTGGATGGTTTTTCTCAAAAATTTAATATTTTATTATAAACTGAAAGCAAATATAAAAAGTAGGAAGGAAATATAAAAAGTCGAGAAAGTTATAATAAGGAAACATGTTCAATCGCTTTATTGTACTTAAAAATTGACAAAACTCGATGAAATATAACACAAACAGGAATTTGCTATGCGAACTTTTACATTAAATCATGCAAATCATTTAAGAAGTTTCAGAATTTCGGGATAGAAACAACGTTACCAAATATCGTACATCCAAAAATTATATGCCTACTATCAGAAAAGTTTGGAAGGTTTTTCTTAAAAATTTAACCTTTTATTGAACACTGAAAGCATCTGATAGCAAGTTACTATACTAAAAGCAGAACACTTGTTATACTTTTTATTAAGGAGATTTTTGCTTTTTCAGCAAATAAATATTGAAAATATCTGGAATATTTTGAGTTTTTCCAGCACTGTATTTCATGGGTTTTCGTTTCTTGGTTAACGAGCAATTAGTTTAGACATACTCCAGAAGTATTAAAATTGCACGATATAAGAATTAGACTGATTCTTGAAAAGGAAACTTTCCGGGGGCAGTTTCTGTTTAAGCAGCCTATTGATTAGTGGAAAAGCATCCATTTTTAACAGTGTGCGAAGCGTGCATATGCCCAGAGGAATAAGTATTATTCTGTTTCCGATCGGTTTCTCGAGCAAATATCTTACAGGCATCAGTATTAATTAAGCTTATATGATCCTGGGAAAACATGATTGCTATTAATTATACTTGCAAAATAGATAGGAGATTTGCCTTTAATAATCCCCCTCGCGAATTCTTAAAGATTATTCTAGTTTCGTTTAACTTTAAGAAGTGGAATGTTTTGATAAAGAAAAATGAACCAATATGAGATGTTGCACATTAATTTATAAAAATTTAACTATCCATTGTTACATTTTTCTTCTATCTATTCTTTTAAATTTTATATCTAATAATTATTATGTAAAATAAAATTTGGGAAAATGTATTTTAATGTGAATATAAAATTTTTATTGTTGAAGGATGAAAATTTGACACTGAAAGTTAAAAAAACAAATAATAGTTTCAGTATTCATAAAAGTGATAAATTTTCTTTTACCATTTCTATTAACTAAATTACATTTAAAAGGATTTGTTTCTTTCAAAATTAAGAAACGAAATAAGAATTTACATTGAAATATTTAAAGTAATTTAAAGTATGTCTACGTTTATATGCACGAAAATTTTTCGGTAACATCCAATACTCCTATTTTGATATGACAAAAAATCAATAAACTATTCATTAATGTAAATTTCTCTATTTTATATCCTTACAAAAAATGGTGGTTTTATTAGATGCATCAAAATTTTCCGATAACTTTCTTTTGAAAACTGATGCAATTTTATTATAATAATTTTTTTCGATTTATACATATGAAAACATTAAATATTTATAAAATTAATTATTGCATCCACTGACAAAATATGGTGCACTTTTCAGTTGTTACATAAAACGTGAATAAATGAAAAGGATATATATATATATATATATATATATATATATATATATATCTTATATGTTGGCTGAAAAAATATATCTATAATATTAAATGTACTACAACTTCTATATAATATGTAAGAGAATTCGTTCAAGAAGGGAAAATGCATCAAGAAATGTTCCAGTCTCAAAGTAGCCCAAAATGCAATGCTAATAACATTTACATGATAAAGAACCATATACATGAAAACCTCCGTAAATCCTCCCTTCGCTATAAAATATCACCCATTTAGAGCAATTGTATAATCTCTCTACCTTAACATGTTCAAGTTATGATCTGCAACATTGGAAAATAAGGTTACACCTCACTTTCTCAACTGTCTACTGACCTTTGAACTTTCCTATCAAACTAGAATTTCTTCTGTGGGCTGCAAAAAGACCAATTCATAAGGATATCAGATATTTAGAGAAGAAAATGCTGACGTAAATATAAAATCACAGAGCAATAATTCCTATTTTTATGACAAATCATTTGCTTTCGGAAATACCATAAATTCCGAAGACAGATAATGTTAGAAATGGATTACCAAAAATATAATGTAAGGTGACATAGATGTTGGAGAATACATAGGGGGATTGAAAAAAGCGTCGTCAAAGTTTAAGGCTAGGTCAACATACCATAAGCATCCAGAATCGTATAGGAACATGGGTGCGCAAACGCCATCTGGAGGCAGCAGAGGGATTTAAAATAAAACAGGGCTGGACAAAATGCCGATATCTTTCTAAATACTAAAGGTATTGAACTCGAATTTTTATATAAATTGCGCCATGTATATAGCTCTGAAGATGTGTAAGAAAAACTACGCTAACTTTTGCGCATGCTTAGTAAAACAGTATTTAATACAAATGCTAATATCTCCTTCGTTATTGAAAGTATTAATATGAAATTTTGAAAATTTGCTCTTCTAATACATTGTCACTTATTCTATAAATATCATACAATTCCAAGGAAAACTCTGCATGCTATAAGCAAAAAACATGCAGAAAAATTTGAGATTTTTTTAAAGAAATCTTTATATCTTTCCGAAAATTCGTGTTATTTTTACGAAAATGCATGTAAATATTGCGCACATCACACAAAATGATTGATGGAATTCTCAAACCCTAATCAGATTTCTGTGAAGCGAGGTGAGCCAAAATCCCTCTTAGACTTCAACAATTTCTGGTCGGTCCTCTGAATGCCCTCTGTACCGAAACTTTGACACAAATTGGGAGTTAAAACCTATTATTTTTATGGTCAAAATTCAAGGGAAATTCATCCAGCCTTTCGGGAGACATTCGAAAAAATGTGTTACGTATCATTTTTTTTGTGAATAAGCGGGATGCACTCGTCTGTGCCTGAGCAAACTTTAACGCTAGGTGAGGCATACAGAAGGAAATTTCGCATTTTTTCAAATATCACTCGAAGGACTTAATGAATTTTCCTCGAACTTTGACCATATAAAGAATAGGTTTTGACTCACAATGCAATTGACATCAAAGATTCGGCCACATTCAGGGGATCGACCAGAAATTGATGAAATCTAAGAGGGATTTTGGTTCACCCCGCTTCATAGAAAGCTGTTCATGGCTTGAAAGTTTCATCAATTCCTTTGTGTGATGTGCTCAATATTTGCATGTAGTTTAGAAAAAATAGCATAAATATTCGAGAAGATATAAAGGTTTCTTTAAAAAATCCCAAATCTTTTCGCATGTTTTTTGCTTATAACTTGAAGAGTTTCCCTTGGAATTGTATGAAATTTACAGAGTGCGTGATAATGTATTAGAGGAGCATGTTTTCAAAATGTTTTATTAATACGTTGAATAACAAAGGAGATAATAGAATTTGTAGTAAATAATTTGTTACTGCGCATGCGCGAAAGTTAGCGTAATTTTTCTTACACAACTTCAGACCATATATATAGCGCACCTTATATAAAAACTAGCAGCACCCGCATGACTTTGCCCGTGACGTAACTTAAATTTCCAATGAAGTATATTTGCATAAATGTGTAGTCGGCAACGTAAATGGTAAAATAGAGGCTGTTATATGGTATATTTGTCCTTGAATCTTTAATGTTGGCATATAATTCTCAGTTATTATATTCGTTGCGCCAAAGACATTTCAAAGCATTTGTTATAATTTCGTATGTTATTCAAAAAATGCTTCGATTCTGTTGTAGCACCAGCGACCAATGAGAACATTGGTTCAAGTGGTGCTTTCAATGGAGGCAATTTAAATTTACAATTCAAACAACACATCCCAGGTGCTTCATTCTTGAATTTTAATGCGTTGCAATTTGTTCAAACTTTATTCATACATTCAACAATCACAAATGGATGCAAGTTATATTCAATTTCCAAATTATACTGAAATACAATAGATAAAGTTTTAACAATTGATTCAATCGATTCATTTACATGCGCAATCGACTATTATCACGTTTTTAATTTCGATCACTATATGACAAAGATTGTCTTAGTTCTCTAATTCTTAGTCGACTTTCTTCATTTCGTGGTTCGTATTGTTGTGGTGAATTAGTAGCACGTGACTGTGACATATGTAATTTAATTCCTTCACTTAGTTTTGCTGTTTCTTCTTCTGTTTCATATTGTCTTTTTTCTCCTTTCCCCCTTGCTGCATTTGTGCGACTACCAATATTTTGTCGTTTTGGCGGCATTTTTACAGCAAAATG
>BGPR01002646.1:103967-167520 GCA_013235015.1 Araneus ventricosus
CATAAAAATATTAAAATTGAAACTAAATTTAGAACGTTATAGATCTTGATTTAAAGCAGAGAAATACTAACTATAACATTTATTAAAATTTTAATAAAATTTAGAGCAAGGATTTGTAGATTATTAAAAACGTAATAAACGTTAGAGTTTTCATTTCACTGCTTCATAACAGATGTTTCTCAGAAAATAACTTCAAAATGAAACTCGAGGAGATTTCTGCAATATGCAAGTATCCATGTTGATGTAATTTATTTGAATAATTTTCATATCCTGAACTCTTTCATTTTTTGAGGAGAAAAAGAAATCTGTCAGCGTAAGAAGCATTTATTATTCTGAAATTATTTATATTTATTTATTCGGAAGTTGTTTCATATTTTAATTTTAAAAATATATTTTGATGATAAAAACTACGAACAATTTTGTTAACTTCAGTTTTATGGAAATTTTATTAATGTTCATTCATTCTAAGTTACTAATTCTAAGTTATAATTTTAAAAGCTCATCTTTATTCTCTAGCATTTTTTGACTCCAAGCATTTTTACCCGGAAGGATGCGCGCCACGAAGAGTAACGCGAAGACGCTCATGGGGTGCGCGACACCCCAATTCGTTATTTCGCTATTTAAGAGTAACTAGCAACATTTTTATGTTATATCTGTTCCAAATGATTCATGCAAGCAGTTCTAGTTATGCAATAACAAATTTTTAGACGGAAAATTTAGTAAATAATGCATTATATTATTCAGCGCATTACGAACACATAAGAAAATATATTTCTTACATACATGTTTCACGCATTTTTATATAGTAAATAAACATCAATATAATAATCGTTACACAATTTGGATAGAAAGTACTAATTCTAATTTTCTCAGGTACACAGGAAACCATTTTTTTAGAAATCCGAATAAGAATTCTGCAGTGCTTTATCTTTAGATACAATAAATTTAAGGCGTAATACAAAATTATTTCTCAAAATAATTTCTACAATTTTAAGCTTTCCCTCCAATAGTTTCTTGTGAAAGCGGATAAGACATGTACCAGCTGACAATAGTTACATTAAGTCCAGAATAATATAACTTTTGCATTAATCTCCTGATATTTTCACTTACACTATTATTCTGCTTAAAAAGTCCTGTATCATCCAAAATTTCCATTTTAGAAATGTAGGATGTTCTTGAATCCACTTGTTTCCTCACGAAGACTTAAATAGCGAGACAACATTACTTTCCTGTTCTTAATACGATCACTCATTTGAACAAAGAAACCTGACGCGAGGACGCGCAAGGGGACTCACAGCCTTTATGGTGAATTCCAATAAAAAATAAAAGAATTATTCTTGAAATACGTTCGTCTGTTGAATGTGACCTTAACCCTCTGACTCCTAAGGCCATTGAAATAAAGGGACCTCAAAATACGGGAACGTCCGAGCTCCTCTATCAAAGATAAGGGAAATTCACTCCACCCCCTCTCAAAGACCACAGTGACAGCCGGCACAGTCCGAATTCTAAGAAAAAAACCCTTTTCGCCAAACACATCCGGGCCACTCTAACGAAGAAAGCACGGGCCGCGGATGTGAAATCAATCACACTTAACGAAGAGGTGGGGGTGGAAATTTCAGAGTGACATTCAGACGTTTCGGACGGCTATCGTCTTTAGCTTGAAGGGACGCATGGGACGGTCACGTATCGATAGAGGTAAAGGCAGCTAGCATGGATTTCACTCAACTAAAGGAAGCCAGTATTTTTCACATTTTCCGTGGCGTGGGGTTTCGAACACCCCCTTGCGCGACCTCGCGGGTTAAATGACTCTATTATACCAGTTTTTGTATTACTGCTAATAATGATGCAAATAAAAACTTCAAGATACACGCTGAGGTGTAGGAAACAAATTATTTTTTTAGATTGATTTTTCTTCCACACACGATAAGATATTAGTTCTTCCGGTGCAAAAAACAAGATAATATTTTTCTAGTTCACATTTAATGAATGATAACATAAACTCCTTCAAAGGCTGGAATCTAAAGTTACTGGGTGCAAACTTTAATATACACAATAAATTGAGGCGTTGTGGATGTGAGTGGTCCAATTCACTTTGCCAGGGAAATTTTAATGTCTTTAAAATACTGATGCAAATCCAAATAAGTAATGAGTAGTTCGAAAAATCAAATATGAAAGAATATGTACCTTAAGCTCGTGGCATATATCTCATCACGAGATAGTTGGGAAATTAGTGAGTTCAGTCTCGATGAGTTACGTATCACCCATTTTATACTAAAAGTTATTGATAACTACAACTCTTAGAAGTCTAACTGATCTTATTTCTTATAAGATGCTTACATATTTAACAGCTTTTATAAAAAGATTATATGCATTTTACTAACCTTTACCTAGACGCATCGAAACTGAACTCAATTTCCAACCAAGTGTCAACGGGTTACATTTCTTGAAAGGCTGCCATTTGCATTGTATATAACTTTGATTGTGCCATTAAAAAACTTTTTGAATTGTATTTTATCAATAAGTCATGATATATCATATGTCATATGAATGATATATCATATGTCATATGAATGATATATTATATGTCATATGAATGATGTATTATGTCATATGAATGATATATCATATGTCATATATTTATCGTCATGTTCTTTAATCAAAAGTTATGTGGTAAGGAAACCCCGACAATAATTTATGTACACCACATATTTTATGAAATTAAATACTAATAGAAGCAATAGTAAATAGTTCCATAAATAATATATTGACAATCTTAACAGCTTAGAGACTGTACATAAATAGTTGTTGCAGCTCGGTTTTCTTCTAATTTCTCATGGATAGGAAAATACGAATACCTCTCGTGGTGGCCGTGCTTGCCTTCCTATTGGCAAGTAGTGGACTGTGATAATCGGAGTTTGAATCAGCTAATAAGCCCAGCTACATATATAATTAGTATTCTACTTGGTGAAAGGTTCAAGTGATACAGTTAAATTCTCAGGTTTTTAGAAAATATCTAGTTTACCGAGTAGAAAAAATCACGCTCCTCTTTACACGGAGATTTACACGAAGGAACAAGAAAGTTCTTTCTCCTTTTTTTCGAGTGATTATGAGATTAGATATGTTGTATCTCTTAACATATCATGGAATTAATATTGCCGTTCTCTCTAATTAGCAATAAATCCACTCATGACATATGGGTTGACGTACAGTAGTGTGAAACGATCAGTCAGGTGGTTAGTGGGGAGAGAGATTAGTTAAACTAGATGAGTGAAATCCTAATAATTTACTTATACAGCATTTGTACCATGCCTTTATCAAAGATAAAGTTTCTGTTGGTACAACATCTGTCTTACCGATAAGGACAAAGTAAAAGGTAGTAGACGTTCTTGAAAGTGGCTTTTTCACTATAGGCCCGGGTTAGCACACAAGGTAAGTCCCGAATCTGGGAATCCGCAGATACTGCAGCAGCTTTCATTTGTTGGGCTCCAAAGTGGCTGGTGTTGTCAAGGTCTACAATCAAGTGTTACTTACATTGTCTCACTTGGAAATTTTTCTGCCGCGGAAGGTTATGAATTGGAAAGACACAATGTCTCCCCTGTTAGTTAGCATGTCTATTCCTTGCTTCTGCCACCAACAAATGAAAGTCAAACTTTTAATCAACTTAAGCTTCTTCTCTTCATGAAAATATCATTCACATCAGCGGCGAAAAATTAATCAGAGAAATACAATCTGGAAATTTGCCTGATGTCGTTTCATTTTTAAACAAAGTAATTTCAACTTAGAAACAAATATTAGACTGTCTCCTTTCTATCACAAAGTCCGAAAATTTCAATTACTGACGGGGTGTAATAATAGAAACAGAATTGCTCAAAACATTAAAGCCTGATATCCTTGAAGGATTATTCAAACAAATATTAATCCATTCCCATAGAATATAAATGAAAAAAAAGTGTTAGAAAATCTCTCGACTGAACACATTGTTTTCACACTTTCTACAATACTTTTTAAAACCATCAAAGATATATTAATAAATGGCTTTGTCTGTTTCTACATACTCTTCCTATCTATTCCTATACGATGCTATAAATGTCAAATTTACAACCATTCTGAAAATACCTGCAATGAAAAAGAAATTTTTTTTAATTGCAGGTTTTAAGGACATAATCTCAGCATTTTCATCTTTTTCTCATTGCAGTTCTTAAGGACATAATCAGAGCGTTTTCATCTTTTTTAATTGCAGTTCTCAAGGTAATTCTCTCAGAGTTTTCGTTGTTTCACCTAAATGTGTTAATTGCCATCGAACTCAATCATCCAACTGTTTACCTCTTTAATTGAGAAAGGAATAGAAGAAATCAAATCTAAGAAGACCTTCATGTATTTTGAAGCTAGTAAATTCTTTTTTCAACCCCTTACATATGCTTTTGCACAAATTCCTCAAACTTCAAAAACATTTAATAGCATTCAAACAGACGAAAGTTTAACCAAAGCAGTATATACCATAATTACGAAACTAAAGCCTCTTGCAAATACATCTAAACTAGAATCCGTTATTTTCTTTGCTTTGCCCTCTACTTCGATTGCTATTCTTACATTCCCAGGCAGGCAAACGTAATTTGACTTCTAACAGCATTCGACTTCTGAAGCTTTTGTTTCGATGTCTACAATCAAAGAACATCGACTTTTACCTTTAATAATAAACAGACTTTCAAGTCTTGCCTAACATATACTTTTTCCTTAATCTCTTAGGTATGGAGTTAGAAAAGAAATATTCTTGTTGTCGAAAGAAGTATTACAAAAAAGACTTCATGTAAGTATTGTTTAACATCCTTTTGATAAAACATTGCCTCTGCATGAAACTGATTTTTTCATACACCATTATATTAATTGCCACGATCGATTTCTAATAAAATATTTGTAATATCTAAACAAGTGGTTTTATAATGCCTTATCCAATGAAAAAGCTTATTCCAGATTTTGGCAAAACACTGAAAGCGGGATTTTATTTATTTATTTACAACCAGCTCCGGCCCAGCCTAGTGTATGGCTTTCCACAGGCCGGAGAGGAAGCATAGAACAAAAGAAATGAACTACATTAAAAAAAAGAGTTTACAAAAGTCCTCAAGGGCTGAGCAGAATAATTTAAAAATCATCGCTTACAACAGTGAACTCAAAAAAAAGATAAAGAGCAAAAACACAAAGCGCAAAGGAGCAAAACACAAAAAGCTTAGCATCAAAAACACAAGACACAAAAAGATTAAGAGCAAAAACACAAAACGCAAAAACCCAAAGGGTAAAAACGCAAAAAAAAAAATCCTCTGTTCATCTCAACTTATTAAATAAAGTCCTCCCACTGAGTCAAGGTAACCACAAGAAGATTCAAGGTAAGCCAAATATTTGAAATGATTTTTTCTTTCTTTTGGGGTTGAAAATTAATAAAACCAGTTTTAATAACATCTTACCGGAAGGAAACGACTGCTCATGAAATGAGGAAATTTGATGCGGCTGTGCTCCTCAAAAAATCATAAAGGCGAAAATAATAAGGGCTTCTAAAGGTTATTTTGCAAGTTGAAATTTTACCCGCTATAATTGAGAAATAGTAAATGCAATAGCGGCGGATGGGTGGAAAAAGTTGCGAGGGAGGGGGGGGGGGCCAAAAAATTTAGAGACACCTGAAAAAACCCCTCAGTATAGGGGTATTTAACTGGAAAAAATTAACTGGAAAGACATCTCACATTTTTGTTTTGCCATCTTTTAAACTTTTAGCATTTTTTTTCCTTTTCTTATTTTTCTATTTCTGTTTATTCTTTTTAGACATTTTGAAATTCAATATTATGCTTTGTTAATACCTGTTTTTCAAATTATGTTATTCAAACTTTAAGTTTGTAAGTTTCTTTTTTTTTAGCTTTCAATAAAGCTTCACGCACACCTATCCAACCGACAGGGAGCAGCCAGGCTCCGGGTTCGAGGGTATGCGTGGTGACAAAGAGAGTAGACAACAAAATTTAAATATTCAGGTGCAAAATTAGCTAGCTTTATTGATTTTTTGTAATTCCTAGTTTTAAACAGATAAAATGAAATAAAAATTAAAATTTTCCCGCAAAGAGGGGGGGGGGACCGCCCCATGAAATGATGAAATTTCATAAGTCGCCATTACTGTGGAGATATGAGAGCAATGAATTTTTTAAAAAATTAAATGTCTAAAGGGAACGAATTGCTGAAATGCAGTATTTCTTAATAAAATATTAAAAATGTTGTTGTATCAAATGACGATAATGATTTAAATTTTATTTGTGGCCATTCATATCTTTCATTAGATTCAATTTGTTTGTCCTGGAATTGATATTGCGTCTATTTATTCGACTTCATTGAGTTGTTGCAGTATGTGTTTGCCAAAAATATCCCTGAAGATTGAGATATTTTTTTATATTCAACTTATTCCAGCTTTTAATAACAATTAATTCTAAACTCATCCTTTTAGTAATAAAATGGTTTTAAGACAACAATTTGAAAAAAATTATACGAGCCTTATGACTGCTAGTAACTTTCGTTATTTCGAAGGTATTATATATATTGAGGCACATTTTTATTTTCAGGAAGAGAAAAACATTAATATTTAAAAGAATGGTTGATTGTCCGTTTCTTTAAATTGGTCTCAGACAGATTTTGTAATATTTTGAGCTAAAGTTCCATCTTTTGTAACTTTTGAGAAAGTATTATCAAACGTAACCGGAAATACAGCCCCCGACCTGCCAAAGCACACGGGTTTTCACTGAATGACAGTCGTGCGGTAGCGACGAGTACTGAGGTCGGGTCCTAATGGCCAACACAGCCCCACGGCCCAACCCCTCCCGTAGGAGGTACGTACTATCACTGGAGGAGGGCTGTCGCCCCCCCCCAATTCATATGCCCCGAGGCGGGCGAGTTCCTTCATATACAAACCTGAGCAACTCATCCACACTTAGTGGTGCCCACTTCTATCGGGGGTTTATCAAACGTAAGAATACTTTAAAAAACTTATGCTATACTTATGCTAACTTATGCTAACGTAAGAATACTTGACAAAACTTATACTTTAAATAAAACTTTGCCAAGATTTTTTTATAAAAAATGTGACAGCATATTTTTTAAAGAACATGTTACAGAAAACACCTGCCATCAAACGTAAGAATACTTTAAACTTGGTTGGCAGGTGTTTTCTGTAACATGTTGCTTAAAAAATATGCTGTCACATTTTTTATAAAAAAGTCTTGGCAAAGTTTTATTTAAAGGATAAGTTTTGTCAACCAACACAAGATCAAGACTGTCTCCCAATTTAGTTATTTCTCTGTTAATTTTTTGCAAATTTTGTTGGCCACAATGTGCAAAATTTAACCGTTCAAAAACGTTTAGAAGCATCTTTGACAATATAACATATACAAATACACACACGTGAATACATATTTTAATTTATTGTGATTTCCAGCTTGAGAGGGAGAGTTTGTTGTGCTTTGAGATTTTGTAAATGATCCTGCTTGGTAATAAACTTATTCTTCACATGTCAATATTAATTGCTTAATTAATACTTAAAAATATTTGAAAATTCATAAATATTACTTTTCAAATTTTTTTCCAGTGTTGCAATGTTGTTTCATACCTCTCGTTGCCCCAAAAGCTCTTATCTGTAGTCAATAACTGATTGTTTCTCATTTTACTGCTCATATGGCAAACTTTTCTGGAGTCCACGTTCGCCATGAGAGAGATATCTCTCATGAGGAACCGTAAACAAAACAAGTGCCAAATTCTTGGTTCAACAGCATTAATAAAATTCAATAAAATACTTTTTTACTATCAATACAACTTGACTAGGCTAATAATAAAAATTCGCATTTTCACTTCCTAAATTAAATGTGTTAATAAAGGAGGGAAGAACAATATGTCTCTTTTTCAAAATCACTCTACCAAAAATGTAAAAAAAATTACCAACTGGTAAAAAATAACTTCTTATGCACATTCGAATGAATCAAAACTTTCAATTTCGATATATGCTCAGAGAGTACAAACAGTTTTATGACTAAATTCAACAAAAACTACAGCTAGAGAGTGATAAAATTTCTAAAAAGAAATATACGCTGAACATTTCTAAATTTTGTTCTGCCGAAAGTAATTTACTCTTTCTTACCAAATATAGTCTGAAACATTATTTTACACTTTCTAAAAATAAATCGACTCCTAGGTCCAATGCAAATGCAATTTAAATTTATTTAGTATGGATTGAATTAGTTTCCTTGGCTCACAAACCAATTGAACGTAACATTTTCTTTGGTAAAACAGGAAATTTAATTTATCGCGCAGGAAAGCGAGATCCTGTCCTTCGTATACCTTTAACATCACTATATAGGTTACTACTTCCAAAGTAATTTACATTAAAGAGACCTTAAAGCTGCACTAAAAGAAACTAAAAAAAACTTTGAAAAAATTCTACAAGTTGTTTCGATATTCCTTTGGAACAATGTATTAAATTTCTTTTACATTTTTTGAAACATGATAAATGTCGCTGTGAATCAGTAATTTATTTCATTTTATTTTGCAATGATACGCGTGTTTTTGAATTTGCAGCAAGAAAAATCACTAATTTGCGTTCAAGATGTATTTGAGCTCTTTTCTCATTGTGAGTAATGGAACCCGCTTTCTGTTCTGATTAATTTTCATTGGGATTCACTTTAAAAATTCGCACAATTTATAGCTTTGCTTTTGGATTTGTTTACGTAATACCAAACAAATTGTTAAACTTAAGATGCTTGAATAACCAAATATAAATTTTGCCTTTTTTCACAGTGCAATTTAGTTATGCCATTTTATCGTCCCGTTTTGAAGCAACGCGAGAGACATTTTCTGGAGGACAACGGCACCTTTCTTTCTAGGTTTCCGCACTACACCAGCGGGAAGACGTTTGGCCTAAGCGTGCACCAGACCCACATACACGGCGGATATTCAGTGAATTCGAGTTTCAAGCCCGGAGACATCTGGCTGCGATGCCAAGACTTTACCATTAGGCTATCCCGGCTGCAACATCTCACTTCTGAGGGGATGTGAGACAGTAAAAATGCCGACTTTACTAATACACTTTGCCGAATTAAAAAAAACAAATATTTTCCTACTGTCTAATATGCAAGCTTACTCATTGAGAAGTTTATTACATTTTCTAATAACTTTCTTTTCAACAATAATTGGAAAATTGTATTGCATTCATAATTTATAGCTGTACCATAAACTATCAATGAGCTTAGAAAATAGTGAGAGAACAGGACAAATACTTTATATTATATAAAGAAAAAAATTCATGAATGAAAAAAATACAAAAAAATTTATATCAAAATAAAATTATTTTTATGAAAAAATAATAAATCTTATGAGGATTTTCTTTAAAGCAAACTTTGGTCCTAACTTTATTTTACGGAATTTTAATTAAGACCACTTGTTTACAAAATCGCCAATGCCCAGTATGTCATGTCTTTTAAAGAAAAGGGCAACATTAATTAATTCAAATGTTCATCTTTCATGTTCGTTTGAATATGGTGGAAAACCATCTTCAATATACTAAATTATCTTTGCATAGTTCAAAATGAGACGAACAACTTTGAAACTTGAAGGTAGAGCATTTCATAATTTAAATTCTACTTTTGAAATAAATACAAACATCAAGCATTTTTCACTGTATTTACAAGTATTTGCAATGAAACAAGTAGACATTCTTATCCTTCTGAAAAAATTCTGAATGAGATTCTACTATTTATCGATTCATTTAACTAATTATTTCTCTTTACTAGAAATGTCAAAAAAAAGTTTCAAACACTGAAGATATAGAATAAATTTTCTCGTGAATCATAGTAAGTTTTCTACTTATTCTGTCACTATTTGGTGATACATTTACGTATGCATCATATCTCTGTGCATTCAGTGTACAGAGACAAATTTTACGAGAGTATCATTATGTATAATATTTCCATACAGCATGAAAAATTTTAGATCTCTTTCCCTAATACAGTACAGTTAAAAGGAGATTTTGCGAATTAACATGCAATTTTCTATGATTATTAGAAAGCGTTGTAATTATTGAGATAATTATTTAAAAAATAATCATTATTCGAGAAAGTTACTGTGTTGTTAGATATAAAAACTTCTCGTGGAAAAAGAAAACTAATGAAACAACTACAAAAAAAGTGAATCGAAACTTTCTGGCGCAGATACTTTGTTTTTAAGTGTTAACTTTTGTTGAAATGAACTGTGATAATAATATTGATTATTTCCTTGTGAAGATACGTCTCATAATTTTAAATATCCAGCATAATATGAAAGGTCAAATCAAGTGCGAAGCTTTCTCAAGTTCAATTCTTCTGCGTTTAACTCAATGTGTTTTCTCCTCTATCTTAGCACGCATAAACATATTTGGGAGAAACATTTTGAATGAAGAAAATATATCATTCTAGAATTTATTCGGTAGAAAGACGTACCTTCACATTTTAATTACATTCAAATGATAAATTTAATGTAACTAATTTGAAACTCAATTTTTAAATATATTCTCAAAACGTTTCTTTTTGCCTTAACATTATATTACAGTATACTCTCTATTATCCGTGTTCATTCCGGACTCACAAAAAAAGTAAAGAGAAACATTTTCACGCTTATCATGCTTGTAGAATCGATGTTGATGGTCGATTGAAAGATTCATTCCGTGAAACTAGTGAGCTGTGACGACGGAGGCTAAAGAATAGATTTTTTCTTTTTTCCTCCACGTGCGATCTCTACCGGTTCAACCCCTAATTTTCCTAGAAATGAATCATCTAGCTCATTCTCGTACGAACACGCTTCTTCCTGACGCGTCATTCTTTAACTTTCCTTTTCACTTTTCCTTTTTCACTTTCGCACTTTCTTTTTTTTTTTAGTTTTTCCTTCTTGTTTATCGTCAGTTAGTAGCGTGAAATTTTCTACTGGTAAAAATGAGTGGTTTGAAACTAAAACGAAACGTTTTAAAGGTTAAACAAAAATTAGAAATCCTTCAAGAACTTGATAATGGAGAATCAGCTAGTTCGGATGCAGAAGACGCACTAAATGAAGGAAATACAATTTCTCATTCTGTTGCTCTACAATCTGTGGAAACTTTGTTCGATTATATGGGACAAAAAGGATTTAATTACTGTGACATTACTGCGGTTCGTCAAATATATGTCTATATACGAAAAGAGATGAACAAACGGCAGAAACAAACACGCATTACAGATTTTTTAAGCAGTAAATGTTAAAAGGAAAATTCCTAGTTTGATGTTATACAGCATGCAAAGGTAATTTATATATTTTCGTACTGATGTTGATTTTTTCTTTAATAAAATGGAGTTTTCGGATTATCCGTGTTTTTCTATTCTCCGTGCGATCCCTCCCGGTGATTAACCCGGATAATCGGGAGTGCATTGTAATAATAAAAATTAAAATTTCAAATTATATTAGAAACATGACAACTAAAAATAAGACAAATGAAAGGAGATTTCAAAATAAAAATTTACATTAACTGTTAATACTAATAACGATTTTTCTTCTTTTACGGATATTATCATCCTTATATCCGAAAGAATTTCACTCTTATACTTGGTAATAATATAGAGAGAATTAATACTAACAATGATGTTAAAATCACGTTAATACCACATTGAAATCTAATTTTTACAGTAATGTAGAAGTACAATGCAATGTTTAAGTACAGTTAACAGGAATTGTTACTTTATTTGAAAAAATGTTTTATTTAAATAAATTTACTGTAAATCTAGTAGAATGTGGAATATATACTTCATTATTTTATTTTATTTCTTTTATCGTTATTTCGTTCTTCTTAATTTTAAATTGAATTACTTATTAGAAGTGCTGTTACATGTCAAAGAAAGTTAATTAAAAAATATTTTTCTCAAAATCATATTTTAATATTTTGTTTGAGAGTGACTAATTCTACAATGATGAAACTCGCTCTATTTATAAAGCAATTTCAAACTTCTCCAATCATCTCGTTTGAAAAAAAATATGCAGTACTGAAGTGCAGAACGAGTATAGTAAAATTCTTGAGCAAATATTAAACCTAGGAATAACATGCAAGAAAATCGCACCAATACTTGCTGGCTTGGGCTCAAACTTAATTTTCAGTTAAACGATTAATTTAATGAAAATTAAGATTCCTTACTCATTTACCTTTTAGTACATATCAGGAAAACTGATTTCAAGAGTCGATAATATTTATAATACTGAATTATAAATTAGACCAAAAGTTAAAATATTTCAGAAAAAATTCTACTTCTCATTTTTTAATTTATTCATGTTCAGTTCAAAAGTAAATTAGCTTTCATACGTACATTTTTTTTGAAATTCCATGGATAAAATATCTTTAAAATTTCAGAGAATTGTTTAAATATCAAAAAGTTCGGTTTATTGAGTTTTAAAGTTAATTTTCCATACCTTAAAACAACCAAATCTTAATAGCTGGGCGCTTAGAATAAAACTAGATATAAATATACTCCCTTTCCGTTTGTAATAATTTTCTAAATTGCGAATACTAATTTCAATTAATAAATTTGCATTAATTAATGTCGCTGAAAAATTGGCAGGTTTGAAAAAATTCGGTTCGTTTTCAAGGTTTAAATTATTTTTAAAAATTAACGCTTAAAAAAATTGGAACAATCAAGATTCAATGAAAATTTACCTGCTTGAGCAAAAACCAGTACCAACACTGCTAGCAAAACAACGCAAACACTTCTTTCATTTTCTAGAATAATAAATATTTATCAATAAAGACAATAAATATTTATTCTTAACAATATCTTGATGAACTAGGTAGTATTCTAAGAAAAACCGCTGTTGTAAAGATAAGAATTAAACTCTGAAAATTTCTTGTAAAAATTATAACAATAAAAAAAAATACAGGAAGAAGTAACGCTTATTAATTAAAATTTTTGTGATGTTTTTTAAACTCTGTATTTCAAATTCCATTTGTAATTTTCACAAATTTTTTTAACTTAACGTATCATAGTATTATAAACAGAAGCTACATTCATTTAAAACTTACTGAAATTATGCAAGTGCAACAGAGATATCTCAATATCAATTAAAATTCTTAGGTGGAAAGAATAATGTGGAAAGAATAATGTGGAAAGAATAAGATGTTAAGCAAGAATCAGTACAGAGACGGTTGAAAAATTAAAATTATCATGGAAATTTGGGTCTCAAATTTTAAAGGCTGAGAACTCTTCCTTAAAAAAAACCCGTTAATTTTTCATAATATTTTAAAGTTGATTTAATGACCTTTTGTGT
This sequence comes from Araneus ventricosus, assembly GCA_013235015.1. Taxonomy (NCBI): domain Eukaryota; kingdom Metazoa; phylum Arthropoda; class Arachnida; order Araneae; family Araneidae; genus Araneus; species Araneus ventricosus. The sequence continues at coordinate 117,297 of BGPR01002646.1, forward strand.
GATAATATGCTCCGAAATTATGGAGGAAAAAATTCTATTGGATTTCATTTCTATTTAAAATTTTTATAAATTTTTCTTAGTAAGCACATACTACCCAAAAAGTAACTACGTGCCAAATGTGATAGATCTAGTCCCAATAGTCTGTTCTATTGAACGTTTTAAACAATTTTTACATCATGCTTGACATAATTTACAGAGAGTATCATAATCATACTTATACATATCACACTTATCTATATATAAATTGATAAGTATGACAAAATATACAGAATAACATTATCATGTTACAAGAAAAACTTCGGTGATTATAAATTTATAATTTACTTACTGGAATAAATTGCAACTTAACCCTACATGATTCATTACTTTTCAACAGCAACTCTGTAAAAATATATAAATGAGCGTGAGGAATATAGGAAAAATTATTTAATAGTTAAATTTGAGTTTAAATTTTTAATTAAAATTCATTAATGAAAAACCTTAATTATGGAATAAAAATTTCTTCCTTAAAAAATTCCTACTTTAAGACAAAAATTGCACTGGAGTAAATTGTAACTTAACGCTACACTGCATATTTTATTTCAAAAACAGTTGTGCAAGTATATTTAAATGAGAATGAATATTGTTGGAAAAGTAGTTCAAAATTTACTCTTGAACCTCTTACGAAGGTTTTGAATATAAACATTAAATCGTACAGTTTTCAAAATTCGTACACTTGTTCGTGAAGGGCGTCTGATTAACATACTAAAAGTCCCCTTTCATTTGGTGTGAGCACACGCCACCATCTTGTATTTCATCCCCTCTCTCTCTCTCTCTTTTTTAGTTTTTCCTTAATTTCTCGAAAACTATTCAGTTTTCAAATTACAATTGATATAACAAATTAAAGAGCGTAATATTCCCTACAAATACATACTTTTTTCCTTCCAGCTTTAACATTTTCTAAGATAATGAGTCTCAAAGTTTATTAGTTTCACCATAAGAGATCCATACACTAATTTTTTTAAAGAAAGATCTTCAAAAACTCGGAAGCTACAACGAATGTATATGCAGCTCAATTTACAAACGAAGTGCAATAAAAAAAATTAACTGAATTTGTGACAAGATTATGAGATTTTCATCGTTAAGTTTTATTTTCCCGATAAGTATAGAATTATAACCGTGTTATTAAAAAGTATTTGTTTTTTTATGTTATTTTTTTATAAATTGTGAATAGCCTTTAAACATTTTACTGGATAATAAATCTCAAAATAATATATCACATTTCTTACATCATCCTAAGTCATCGAGGATGAAATCATCATAATTGTTTTGATGGATTTCAACATCTGGAACAGCTGTTTTGCCAAATTCTTCTTACTTCTTTTAGACAGCCAAATGAAAAATACTTGCTGTTTTAATTCTCAAATTTTGTCATATCCTTAGCATATGGAAAATTACGCTAGTACATGATAATCCATTTTTCTTTCATCAGCACTGTGGAATCAAAGTGAAATAAAAAGGGTAATTTTTAATGCTTACCAAAATACTTCTTTTAAAATTAATCAATTACAACTAGATGGGTTACACTATGGTATAATTGGGTTAATCTTATGAAACAGGCATTATTAAATGTATTCTTCTATGTTACCTCTACTCATCCTGCACAAGGTTTACCAATTGCCGTACCACATGCACGATTGATAGATTTATTGCAAAACAAGAACACGCAAACCCATGGGCTGTCAAAAGAGATCATAGATCTTATATTGCAGGGAAAGGAAAAAAGAGAGAAGAGCTTTTCTTTTTTCTACGTCAACATATCTCGCTACAAAATGAGAAAATATTTTACTAGATGTAATACATATAGTAAAAAAATTTTGTTTGTACATTTTTTCAATAAACATAGTGTTTGAATGCATTTGGATATTTTTGTGTTTCTTATTACTCTTCTTTTATATTTCTTAATACTTTTATTTATTTTAATTTCATGTTTTGTTTTATGTTTTTATTTAAATATGTTTGATCTCAACTAGCAACATCTTTCATGTTGATTTTGTATTATTATAAATGGCAACAGTTTTACACCGATTGTCTATTTGGCTGGCAGTACGGAGCTGCTGGCTTGTGCTTTAATATATTTAAATTGCCGAAATAAAGTTGTGTTTTCGCATTAAAGCTCATCTGTTAGATTAAGTCGACTACATAGGTTTTTCCTTAAAAATGTCGGCCGAGATGACCTACTGTTAAGGTCTCGGAATTGGGGATGGAGTTTTCCAAGCTCGAAACCCCATTCGACTGCCTATTCGCCGTGTATCTGGGAGCTTCTAAATCCGAACCCGTGGGTCAAAGACCCTCAAGCTGGTGTAGTGAGGAAGCCTGGAGAATCGTTGTAGTTCTTCAAGTTATCAACATGCTTATTATTTTCTTGGATATGAAGAAGCAACGAGTGTCGCTCTTCCATAAGGGTCTTAATATCTCCTTGTAAAAGTTGTATTTCATTCTTAATTTTTTTAAGATCCTTCATCAAATTGTCTATCATAATTTGTTGGGAAGAGTTTCTAATTCTCAAGCTTTCTTTCTCTAACTTAGTTGTATACAAAGTTTCAAGCAGGATTCGATTTATTTTTTCATCAGTCGGAAAGTTTCTAAATGATTAATCTTCCCGATGCCCAATATGAAATCTTTTTCCTATTTTTCTATAAGCAGTATGAGGGAGATCAACCCATGTCTGTCCGATGATAAGATCAATTGGCTGCTCATCATCAGGAAGAAATGTATGTACTTATGCCTTCTCCTTTTACATTATCAACTTCAGTATCGGCTATAATGTTTCCAATAGAACAAATTACAGGTAACGTTTGATTTCCTAAACCATATACTTTATTAACAGCAGGTTAAAGTTTCAGTTTACGTTTCTGACCAACTGAAATCTTTAAGATACAGCATACAATTAAAGCTTGCACTAGATCAAAATTATTAAGTTTTGCTTCCTTTAAATATGGATTACTCTCCTGAATTTTCGCCAACTTGTCTAACAGATAAGCTTTCATCACCTGAATGATTGTTTCACATGTTGACGCTATTTTTGGTTATATGCCTTGTTTCATTACATTCTCGGCATGTTAAAACTTGTTTGGCAACGAACAATTGTTTGAAATCTAGAAGTTGTTACACACTCTTAAAACGCTGCCGAATCTCCAAAGCATTAACTTGACTGCTGCTCTTCATTGACACCAAGTCGCTAAAGCTAATGAAAGTAATACTTGCATTAGCATTGCCAACTTGGCATCATTTTAAATGTGTGTACCAAATTCTAGATTTCAACCGAACAATAATTTGTAATGTGCCCTTAATTAGAGCTGTTGACGCATTTTGGCTCACCTCTCTCATTATGTGTAATACCGTACAGCTTTTTCTTTTCGTTAGTTGTAATAGCTAGATCTTCTATGAAGGAGTTCCGCTTGTCGTAAAGCCCTTCATTACGCGGTTGTTTATTCTTGAAAGTTGAACTGAAGGTAAAATAGTCATCCAGTTTTTCAACTAAATCATCTGGCTAATTAAATTTAGACCAGTCATCTATAAAATGATCTTTTACTTCTTCAGACACTTTACATTTAATCTGATCCGATATAATAAGGTCGCTCAACTTCTCAAAACTATCTGCTTTAACTTCATTTAAAACTTCTTAATTCATAGGAAACGTTTTTCCATGTGCTTCCGAAATTCGTATTATACGTAAAAGACTTTTGGAAATTTTTTTTGGGGGTTAACTTGTACCATACTTGTACCATTAACTTGTATCATAACATCTTTTTAACTTCGTTATAATCATTTGCAATCTCATCTGGTTCTCTGGCGATTAACTGCGCAACATCATTCGGCAATATGTCAAGCAAATGTGTTGCCCAAGTATTTTCTATTATTTCAGCCTGTTTCTCTAGACGTACAAACATAATTCAATATAAATTTATATCATCTTCATCGGAATTAAATTTTTGCATCAAATGATGAAGTTGAACTTCTCGATTGACATTCAAAAAACTTCTTTTAAAACTAAACAAATATTTATTAGAATATTAGAAACATCTTGCATTCCGTATCTGCGTACATTGTAACTTCATTCAGCCGTACTCACACGTATCTCATTTTTAAATCAAATTTAAAGTGAATAAACATCTGGTTGTTGTCACTCATGAATCATCTGATATCATACACTGGCATTACAATAAATAATTTGAAGTCATGCGTTTGTCAGGTATTAATATTAAAAATGCTTGCACAGTGAAAAGCTTCGAACTTATTTTGTTTGTCAAAACTCCAATAAAAAGGCATTCAATGATTCGATTCATAATGCTGCACTTAATAATGTTGCGTAAATCGTCCGGTATGTGTAGGGCGAAAGAAGCCCAATAAGCAGGATAATGAAGAACGACGCTTTATTCAAGAAAATTACGGAAAGCATGAAGCACAGAAAACAAAAAATGGTCTTGTAGAAATTAGCAGGGCAAGCAGACATCAGATCATTAATAATAACAGCAATAGCGCGAACAAAAGAACTCAGCGTCTAATAGCGAATCAACTCGCAAAGCGAACACGACTCCAAAGAGATCAAACATGTTCAGGACCTCCGAGTATTTATACACATTCCACAGACGATCAAACATGTTCAGTACTTACGAGTATTTATACCCTTTTCTCGGCAGGATGTGACGTCACAGGAAAATTCCAGAAGATTATCTATGACTTCGCTCTTAATAGAGCTGGTGAGGAATTTCTAGCATTTTCTGGTACCTTCGTTTTGTCGCCAATGTCACTGATTTCCTACCCCGAAAACTAGCAAAATCATCTGTAAATGTCTCTTTAAATACTTAAGACTAATATCTCTTCTAAGGAACCATAGAGGTTCGTAACAATACTCACAGACAATTAGCATGTGAGGCGATGAATAATGATTTCTTAAATTAAAAGCCTACCTGCTTGCACATAAATCGAAAAAGTTAAGAAATATATTATTAATACTCAAAATAGGCAATAAAGGTATGATTTTACTCACTGTTATGATAAACGTCTATTTTTAAAATTGTTTTCAATACCATTTAGTAGTATGCTAGTACTATCTTTAAAAAACTTTTAAATTTTACTTTTGAATGAATATGCATTAGTGTACTTAAATTTATAAAAATCATAGTTGTTTATTAAAATTCCGTTTATACATCTTTTCATTTATAGCTCGTTCCTTGAAAGACGTATAAACGGTGTTTGCTCTATGTAATAATATTGCAGATTTGCGCTATTAAATATGTAATCTATTGCAAAAAAATCTTTCTCTTCTCAATTTTCCTCCTTCTCGGTGGGTAAAAACGCATGTTCCACACCAGCTTCGAAAAATTACCTCATCGGTGTGATAGAGATTATTAAATAATGAGCACGAACACAACAGAACCAGTTTGGAGCTGGTGATATGAAGTACGAATCACATGATCATTTTAAACGTCTTTTTCACTGCATGCACGATCAGCTAAAAATCCGGAAATTCTGAAGTCAAGAATAATTCAATACGAAATCTTTTCTGTCGCATTTCTTTTACTATATCGCTAGCTGTCCATTTATACAATAAGGGGGTTCGTCCGTAACGACAAAGAAAACAGAATCTTGCTTCATCCGAAAGTTTTCGAGAGAAAAGAAATAAGAACACACAACTTGATTGCGCCTGAGATGATAAATTTCTTGCTAACATTGCTCCACTTTCTGTGGTTTAGTGCTCCTCATTGTTAAACTCATTTGACTTAACAGTCTTTTAATGTATCATCACATAATGCGTATCATCATATGCTCTACTAAACACTAATAAACTGATATCTCATTCATGATATCCGTTTTCTACCTAATCAGGATTGTGTACAAAACAAATTCCGTTTATTTTAACATTTCGTAGCAATCCGTACATCATTGAAAACTGAATGTAGACAAATGTTTTATAAAATATCGCTTTTCAAATTTAAACACGTTTGTAAGAAAATGTATTTTATTAAGGAAAAAAGTTTTTTTTTTTCGAAATGAAAATTTTGAGGTAAACATCTTCGTGAAAGAGTTCATTGTAAAAAATAAATAAAACAAATTTAATAAAAAAGGCATTATATAAACGCACTTTTATTAATGCACTAAAGAGTTGAAGTTATTTTTATTTTATTATTTAAAAACTTTTTTTTCGTTAATTTATAATCCATTATCATAAATATTATGGAATCTCCAAGTCAGCTTTATTTCTCAAATTATTTTACTATCAGGTGTCCTCACTAGTATGGAATCAATATGTAATGATCGTAATCGATTAATTATTAATTTAGTTCCGAAAAGATTAAAACAGTGTGTTGTCATCATAAATACACAAGTATGCAAAATTTCAAAATGAAGTGAACGTCATGAAATGAGTGAAAAGTCGATTACAAAATTCCATCTTTACAAACGTCAGAGAAATTTCTAGATAAAATTGTTTAGCAAAAATATCTTTAAGTTAAAACTGTCAACTTCTTAAACGAACAAGACAAATGCATTCTTACTGCTTCAAAACATCATAATAATAATCTTATTTCACCTAAACATCTGTAACTAACGCAACAGGTGGTTCTATATTCCTTTCAATCAACTTTAGGTTTTTTTTCCATATGCCATTTAAAATTACCTTGAAAACTAGTATATAAAGATTTTAAAAATCGCGTCTTATAGCAGTACATGTGTTGACTGTTTTCGAGGACTTGAAATTCCTAAATTCACGTAAGTTAATCCACTTTCTATTAAGTTTTTTAGTTAAAAGAAACATAAAAGGGTTAAGATATTTTATTTCTATTTTTTAAATTCATTCATTGTTAAAACGAATAATAGTAATTTCTGTGAAAGTTACATAGATATTTTTTTAGGTTTTCTCACTTGAATATGTCCTAAATTAATCACTTAATTATAATTGTATTAATATTTTTTGAATAAACTTTGTATTTCAACAGACTTCTGAAATTTTAAATTTCTCTTTTTTCTCATATGCCATTTAAAATTACCTTGAATACTAGTATATAAAGATTTAAAAAAATACGTCTTATACATGTGCTGACTGTTTTTGAGCACTTCAACTCAGTAAATTCACGTTTGTTAATCCACTTTTTTTAAACATTTTTAGTTAAAAGGAAGATATTTTAAGATAAGTCAAGGTATTCTTTTTGTTCAATTAATTGATATTTCTTTACAAAACACTTCAAATATTAAGTATTTAGTTATTATTAAAAATAATAGTAGTTATTATTGTAAGTTACATCGATGTTTAAAGATTTTTGTCACTTAAATATGTCCTAAATTAATCAGTTTTTTTATAAATACAATAATAATTTTTCTGAATGAACTTTATATTACAACATACTTTATTTTTGAAATTCTGAAACTCTTTTTATATAGATTCAAAATCTACTTTGGGTATTATTTTTATAAAATCAATTCACTACGATCTTTGATACGTGCATTATTTTTAAGTAATTACGAATGTTATGTATTTTTTCTCTTACAGGAAAATGAAAACTATTGCTATTCTCCTTTTAGTGAGTTTGACATTATCCATTGTTCAAGGATGGAGTAAGTAATTTTAAACAGAGACGTTTTAATTTGCCACTTTTAGGTAGATTCATTATAGGAACAATACCTTTTGCAATAGTTCTCCTGACACGACTTCCGGAAAATTTCTGCAGATCTTCACCCATCATGACATGTAGAACCCAAGACCACCCTTCGTTAAAAAGTTCATATATATGTAATATTCTCACTTAATTATACATTAAATTCTAATATTATATGCTTTAAAATCTTAGTAAAGTCTTAATGTATTCCAAAATCTCTTTTCTTAAACTCCAGTTTGGTTTTATTTCCCGTGCTGGAGGTATATTAAATCTCGCGTTTTGGCATATTTATTACTAAAAGAATATTTTAATTACTTCCACGCGCCCATATAAATTGCGTAATCAGCGACTTTCCCTAAAACACTTTCTTAATTTACTAAAAAGCTAATATTCCCTTCACTTTGATCACTTGTCGATATGTTAAATCCCTATCTTAGAGAATTTCTGTTCTCTTTTGACTTGTAAACCTAAACTAAGATGCACGTATGTCCGCCACTCTCCTAAAATTGACTTAAATAGTTTGATAATAAATGAAAAGTAATTATTTGCTAGACCTGTTCCTTACTTAACGACTGCAACAACGGAATCATTATAAACATATATGTAAGTATAACGCTTTTTCCCATGTTACCTTGTGAACACGATAACTGGAGTAATTTTGATTTCAATTTAACAAACATGGGGTATGTGGTAAGGATAGTGAAAATCTCGGTCCAGTTCGTAGATGGGCTGTCCAGCTCAAAGAGGTTGGAAATGGTGGGGGTGGAAATTATCATTTTCCCATAATTCCCTTACGATTGAAGATAGAAAGAAAATTCAAATTAAGCGAATTATTGCCTTATCATATCAAACAACTTCTCTGTTTAAACCTTTTCGTTAGCTACAATTGCTTAGAAGTTATGACCTGAAAAATAATTTTCCCTGCCTTCCTCTACTCTAATCCCTCCTAACCCCTCCTAACCCCTCCTAATTAATTACAATCTCGAGTCGAATTTGTTGACGATTACAATACTTTCTTTTCGTATATTTAGTTTCCGAGAAATTAAAAAAATAAATGCATAATCTGTTTATGTTTATAATTAGTTCATTTATTTCATAATATACAACTGATAGATTTCTGATTCATAAAATCAAATGCAAGTTCTCAAATAAAAATACATATTCTGTGCTAAAAAACGTAAGACATTTATAGAAACCTAGGAAATTACAAATCCATTTATACTAATAGTTTAAAACATAGAAAATTATTAAAAATCATAATAAGTAATAATTTTTCATTGAAAATGAAAGATTTTGAAATCTATTAAATTATCGAAAGATTTTTCAAAAGCATATATATATATATATATATATATATATATATATATATATATATAAAATGTTAAATATTCTAAAAAAGGTGAAAATTGACTGATTGGCTTTGAAAACAAAGGAATTAAAAAAATAGCAGTTGAGATATTTACTGTTTATTTATCTGCTATGTTTTAATATGAAATCCTGTGAGGTTTACAGATAAATAAATAAAAAGCTTGAATGACAGTCTGTAGAACAAACATCATTAAGTGGCGTAGTTTCAACTATCTCAAATTCGTCACTTCATCAGATGTGAATTTAGGATTCACCACCTGAAAGAACGAGTTATTACATACATTAGGTGATATCTTGCTTTTACATGTAAAATGCAACAAGGGTGCTGTGATATTTTGCTTTCACATGTAAAATGCAACAAGGTTGTTGTCATATCATTGGCTTTTAAATCAAAATTCCCCTAACAACGATACATTTTGATGATTATCTGCTTTATTTTTTGCTATTTAAAACTAGGAATTATGAAAACCAGTAGTGTCCGGAAAATCTAGATAATTTTGTAACTATCCTTCCCTGTATATTTAGTTGTCTAAAAAGATTTTGCCTTCCTAATATAACTTCTGATCGAAACGGACTTAACCTTTTTGTGTTCATTGGTTTCCACACATGGAACATTTTTTTACTGCGCATGGGCGAAACATAGCGAAATTTTTCTTTCATAAGTTAAGAGCCGGATGCATAGGTCAACTTATATAAAAATTCCAGTACAATACCTTTTGTATTCAGAAAGATATCGGCATTACAAGAGCTGAATTGCTTTAGATCTCTAAGAGAAAAAAAATCATGAGGATTCTTGCACAAATTGATAATTTTTAAACTTGAATCTTCGAAAGTAATATTGAATTTTATGAAGGTTGAATATCCTGAATACTCACGTATACTTATAAATTAAATACATAATTAATTTACATTTTGATGACAACTTATTCGGAGGAATTACCGTTCATTAGGTTTACTGTGAAACCACAAATTTTTTGAAAATAAAAAATGCTAATTTTTTCCCTTTACATATTTATGATTAGTTACATGTATAATACTAATTTTTGAAATAAATTTAGTAGTTTTCAAAACGAAACATGTAGTGAACTGTAAAGGGTTAAGTGTTCATGTGTCACTGACTACGAGTTGCTATCGAAATCTGTAACGCGCCAGCAGATGACTGCACAAAACCGCAGACGCAGTCACAGTGAGCACTGATGTTCTTTAGTCGGTGTGCAGTGCATTGGTGTAGATTACCCGTTTTCTGATCCCAACATGAATGAATAAATAGCAAAGATGAAAATATGTGTGAATTTTGGAAATCTTCCCTAGGGACTCTGTGTATGATGCAGTACGGCGTTGTTGCAACGAGTCGTGCAAGATGTTTTAATTGGCGAGCGCTTCCAGAGATTAAGAAAATAATAAATAATATATTTTTTCAGCTTATTAGTCACCAAGTCTTTAACATATTTCTAAACATTGGATGTTTCTTATCATGATAAAGTTTTTAACCTGGCACTTTTTGTATAAATTTCGTGATGTAAGAAATCGTTACGCATCATTCATTCCAGTGACGTCACTGCAACTTTAGCACCTGGGCGAACTTGCAACATGCGGCCCTTCCCTTGCAAGTTGCATATGACCAGTGACGTGGGGTGGGTGAATACCCAGTGGGTAGGTAAATATTTTTTGGGTATATACCGGGTATTTACCCAAGGCCTGCGTAAATACCTAAAAACTGGGTATTTTGCGTTGAAAAAAACTTTTCGAATGCTGATTCGCAATGAAACATACAAACTTCTATAAATACCTAAAAACTTGATATTTTGGAAGAAAAAAAGGAATTTGTGAATGACGATTCAAAATTAAACTTAAAATTTATAAATACCCAAAACTGGGTATTTTACAGAAAAAAGTATTTGAGAATGGTGAATCAAAAAGAAATGTTAAATTTATAAATACTCATACACTGAATATTTTGCAAAAAATGTATTTTTGAATGGTATTCAAAATAAAACATATAAAATTTATAAATATTGCTAACTATATATTTTGCAAAAAAATGCACTTTCGAATGTGATTCAAAATGAAACATAAAAATTTCAAAAAATGGGTATTTTGCAAAAAAAAAGGATTTGCGAAAGGTGATTGAAAATGAGAAAAAAAATAAGCACCCCAAAACTGGATATTTTTTAAACAGTATCTGCGAATGGCGATTCAAAATCAAACATATAAAATTTATATACATAATACATAGTTTATAATTCAACTTCAAATTGCGATAGAGATTTAACACGCGTTCTTTACGTAGCCTTGCACTTGTTCTATTCCTTGTTTATTTGTAAGTCCCTGATGGAGTCAAGTAACATCTAATTGTGCGTAATCTACACGAACTATAATTTAACAAACTTGATTTCAACATCGAAAGAGCGCAGCACATTTTACGTCCAGCGGCATCTTAGCTGGTTTAAAACATGCCGATAAAATGAATTAAACATAGCAACCATAATTGTTCAGTTAACTGGATTATTTCCTAATATACTTACTATCTTGAGAGCTTCCCTTACAGATTGCACAGATAAATTGATCAAATAAAAATAAGTAAAATCTAATAGGGTATTATCTTAGCTTTCAACAATCGAAGAGAAACACTCAATTAAATATTTCGTTTAACAATGAAAATAGTTTGAATTTCATTGTAACAATGAAAAGTATTGTTTTAAAATTCCGCTTTAAAATATTTTTAAAAATTTATTAAAATTTATTAAAATTAGAGAAAAATCGAATGACAAATAATACCATTGATACCATTAAAAGGATAATTTTTTAAATTTGCAGATGGTGTAAAAATCATTTTTATGGTGTACTATTTTCGGAAGTTATTAAGGAAAACTGCCAAAATGTCGCTTAAATCTTAATGAATTAAAATATCAAAAAAAACCCGGCTACGAGGTGCACATTCTCATGCTTTAAAGTATGTCTGCACGAATTTCGTTACTCTAGGTTTAATGGTCTTGTCCTATGGAGCACCAACATGAGCCCATTCTCCTTTATTCTTAGTAGAGAGAGACAGCGCCAGTGAATCTTGTGATGCATAATTTACTCACATTTGCCGTGCTGGAAGTCAAACATTCTTGTTTTGATTTAGTGAATACATAGTCATTTACTTTACGTGTATTAATATTACTATATATTTTGCGTTAAAAGTAAAAAATAAAGGGAAAAGTTACCTGCTTGGAGCTTTTAATGTTAAGAAGGGATAAAAATATCCAATGTAAGTACTGTAATGTTGAGTATAAACATGCCAATGTAAGCAAAATGGAGAAACACATAAAAAATATTTCAAAAGCTCTATTGGATTAAAGAAGCTTTTGAAAGGGATAAAATAGATAATGAATTTTCTTTTAATCAAATTCCAACCATGACAACTACATCAAATTTAGAGTTTCAAGAACATTTAAGTATTATTGTTTATGATCCAGATGAATTCCATCTAACCAGGAAACTTTGTGTAAGTGTGTGTATCTAATATATCGTCAAATAATACAAAAGTTTCAGCAAGAAAACAATTTAAGTTTCTTGTTGCTGAAATGTTGTTATAAAGATCACTTAACTTTGTTGAATGTAACATGAGTGAATATGACTTTCAGAATAATTCTCTTTTAAAAACTGTTAGAAAAAACATCTGCTAACTTTTCATCAGCAATGTCTGTTACTTGGACTAATTAACCCCAAAAGAATGATAAACAATTGTATCTTTCATTTTAGTTTCTATTATCAGCTGTTTATTATTTTAAACCAAACTCATTATTTTCTTTTCTTTAATTAGTTAAAATAACTCTCATTTTTAAAAAGAAACAAATACATTATTATTCCTTTACTCATTGTATTAAAAAAGGATTGACATTTAAGCCACGCAAACATCTATGATACAGTATTGCGTTTTTGTTTTTTCTGATTAATTTTTTAGCCTTTATATAATTAAAAGGTTCATAAAAGTAGATTTCTTTTTTTTATCTTACCTAATGCTCAATGTATATTCTATACATATTCATATTATATAGAAAAATCATATTTCACAGCGGTGTCTGTATTTAATCTGAATAGAGTTAATTGAAAAATAAATACCCAGGTAAATACCTATTTTGGGTATTTACCCTTAAAAATAAATATCTGGGTATTTTACATCACTGCACATGACTCGTAAACCTCAAATTAGCGCAATTTCGCAAGATACCTGCAGAGATCGAGGGCGGCAAAAGAAGAATTACATTTAAAAAAATAATTTTCACCCCTTAGAATTGACTTCTTCACCACGTCCTTTTTTCAAATACTCGAAATTTACCGTGAAGAGTCGAAAATGCGAACTAATTACACTAATTTTTTTCATGCAAAGAATGTATGAGCTACTGTCGCCGCTCTTCTTAGTTATAAAATTCTTTTCCTGCATGTCTGAGTTTGAAGCCTTTTCCGAAGTGCTGCTCGAGGCGGAACGCCCCTCTTTTGTTACACCACTGATTTATTCAATACACAGGAGAGACGACACAATCTTTTGGTTTTAGAGTGCAGGCTAACTCTCCAGGAAGATGTGGTTACGCAAGGTGTTAAACGGCTGACGCAGTCAAGCCAGACAACGAACCAACCCTACAGATGGACATTTAAAATCGCTCCGGTCCAAAATCAGTCGCCAATTAAATAAAAAACGATAAGAATTGGAGCGGAAGTTTGGATATCCAACCCTCCAATATTGCCCGATATCCATCCCTCCATTGGGATTGAAGGACCGTAAATAAACACCGGCGGGAGTCCTATCACCACGGGGAAAACACCGAACAGGGTTGCCTCTAGTAGACGAATCGAAGAAAGGAGGGAAGCGGGTATAAAATCAACCGCAACATTTGGCAAACTAAGCAGACTTTGATAGGCGAGGAATTCGTTTCGGACAGAAGTACAAAGCAAAATGACACTTCCATCGATTCTACCTGCTCCAAATAAAATAAAGATCTTTTCTTCACCTCAAAATGCATTGGAATAGCCCGTTTCCATAGCGACCGCCATCGGCATGTCTGGTGTCTGGGGCTTTTCTCGTGAAAATAGGACAGTAAATACGTGGGAGGGGAGAGACTTAGTGTGTGCGGTTAGAAGGAAATAGGAGAAGGCAGGGGTCGGGAATAAGAGTGACTGGTATTCGATGGATTTGCCTGGAGAGAAGTGGTCGTGAAAGACCTGCTTAGAACATTACTCTGCTAAGGTGTTTCCGACTAGAAGTTCGAATCCTTCACTGTGTTCCTTTCTTTCTTTTTAACTTCGTACCAATGTGTAATGCTTCAAAAGTCCACGATTTTTTATATCACTGTTATAAAATGAAGCTTATAATATAAATGTCAATATGAAGATCAAAATTTAAAGGTCATAACATGAATGTGCTAATATAAAATAACATGACCATAATATTAAAATCATAACATGACGATCATAATATAAAGATCATAACATGACGGTCATAATATAAAGATCATAACATGATTTTCAACGATAATGTTCTTTATCTGCAGATTTGGATATTTGCCCTCAACGTGAATTTGATCCGTCTAAAGGTTGCGGGGTGAGGAAGAACCAGTGTTGCAAAAACTCCGACTGCTCCAACCAGCGTGATTTCTGTTGCATCGACGCCTGTGGCAACAGGTGTAAATCCTACAAGCTAGGAGACGCCAAAGAAAAGAAATACCAATATAACTGTGAGATCAGCTACCCTTTCCCCTAGGATCACCGTGCTCCAGCCTCTGACAAAGGAGATTTCAACTGGAGTATGGTTTCTCTACTGGCTTTTTCATTTAGTGGCATGTTTTGAAATAAATATGTGATTTGCAGGAAGAGTAGCAATTCATTTCATTTAACAAAGCTCCATTAATAATAATTATTGACTACCGTCATTGCCAGGTTCCGTTGGTGCAAGGGCACTGCGGAATTTCAACAACCCCAACTTTTTAAAGTGTATAAATACTACAGTAATACGGCGTTACAACAATACTTTTGGGGACCAAAAAAGATATTGCTATAAAGGGATGTGTTGTTATATCGAGAGGCGATATAATTACGGTATAAACCAGCAGGAGTGGTCATCCTAAACTTTCTCGTATACTTCCCGAAAAAGGTGCTGCTTTCCCTCCCCCCGCGTGGATAAAAAAATTGGAACCTACTGTAACCCAGAATCTAATGACTATCAGAAAGATTTTCATTGTGGATTATAGTGATTGTAAAATATTGAGGTAAAGAATCAAATTGAAAGATACGCGTACCGATTAGTTCCACTCTTGCCGGTTCAAGGACCAAGTGACGTAATTCTCTCCATAGCTTCCGCGTGCACAGTGATTGCTACCAGGATACATGCGCATGGAGAATCGGATTAAAAAAATTGAATATAAAATTTGAAAACCTTTTTTTCAACCGATTGGATCGAAATGTGGGCAAATATCTATAATTAATGTTAGCAACCGTCATACCAATTTTTTTTTTATCTAAACCAAAGGGTTTAGGAGATATAATTTTTACAAGTATGCGATTATACAGTCCGACAGACCATCAACCCTTCGATGGATTTGCTCCAAATTTTGATACGGACCTACATTCATGATGATAAAACTGTGTACCAAATTGTATCCATCTAACTATTGAAGTTTTTGAGTTATAGTGTTAACATGAACGTGGACAGACGGACTTTCCTTAGACGGATTTTGTCCAAAATTTGATACAAACCTCAAAATTGTGTGTAAAGATCACATACCAAATTTGATTCCCGTATCTCTAATAGTTTTTGAGTTACAGTTTTCACAGACAGACAGACATAATTCCAAAATTGTCTTTTTCGGACTCAGGGAGGTCTAAAACGTGGAGATTCGTCAAAATCTCGAGTTCGAACTTTTTGACGATTACAATACTTTCTCTTTGTATACTTCGTATCCGAGAAAGTAAAAACATAAATTTTGGCTGTTTTAATGTGGACACAATACAACAATACACATTTTGCAAAAAAAAAATCATCACAAAATCATCACCAGAGTGTTAACGATTGTGAAAGCAAATAAAAATTTGAGGTTCAGCTATACAATGAAATAGTTACCATATCTGAAACACTTATTTATCGAAAAAATCCAATATTTTCGTGTGAGTATTCATTTTTTACTTTCTCGTATACGAAGTATACAAAGAGAAAGTATTGTAACCGTAAAGAAAGAAGAGAAAGTATTATAATTAAAGCCACAGGGATAAAATTTGGTATGTGGTCTTTAAACATAACGCGCATGCGTACTGGAAGCAATCTTTTGTGCACGCAAAAGCTATGGAGCGAATTACGTCAGTTTGTCCTTGAGCCGGCAAGACCGGAAAATCGGTAAGCATCTCTTTGAATTTGATTCTTTACCTAGATATTTTTCAATCACTATAATGAAAAACCTTCTGATAGTCATTGGATTCTGGGTAACAGCAGGTTCGAATTTTTTTAGCCACGCGGGGGAAGGGGAAACGACACTTTTTGGGGGAAGTATACGAGAAAGTTTAAGGGAGAACACTCCCGCTGGTTAACTGTTAATTCTACTAACAAGGTTTGCAAATGGTCCTTATGCACGAAAATGATCTTCATTTGTGGATGAAAGGCTTCCAGGGATGTCAATAAAGATTGCGATGGATCTGTATCATAGTCATATTTGGAAACAGAATTTTTTTATAGAGGTAGAAAATGATGTTGAGATTTTAAAAAAACATTGTTGTACAACAGTTCATTGCTGTACAGAATATCGTTATATTGAGGGAGGTTAACATTCTGTTCTATGCAAATTCACCTGGACAACAAAATTTTGTTATTGTATAGGGATTTATCGTTGTAATGGGAGTTTACTGCAGTATCGTAATCGTACTTATAAATATCATATTTTTCAATATCTAAATAGATTAGTATGACATAACATACAGGTTAACATTATTATGTTAAAGGAAGAAAGAAACCCTTCGGTGATTTTTCACTTTATAATTAATTTTCTGAAATAAATCACAACTTAACCCTACATAATTCATTACTTTTCAACAACAACTGTGCAAATATATATAAATGCGAGTGAGGAATATAATAAAAATTATTTGTGAAAATTAAATTTGAGTTTACATTTTTAATTAAAATTCATTAGTGAAAAAACATTAATGATTGAATTAAAATTTCTGCATTAAAAAATCCTTCTTTAAGTCAAAAATTACACTGGAGTCAATTATAACTTAACGGTACACCGCATATTTTCTTTTAAAAGCAGTTGTGCAAGTATATTTAAACGAGAATGAATATTGTTGGAAAAGTAGTTCTAAACTTACTCTTGAGTTGAATTTTTTATTTAAAATTCATCAGTTTAAAAAACCGTAATTATTAAATTAAGATTTCTGTATTGAAAAATTCCTATTTCAAGCTTGGAATTTTAATTAAATTATTTCATTAAATAATTGTTTAAATACTTATATGTATTTATCCCTTTAACTGCTTTGCCCGAGCTCCACTCGTGCATTGAATTATGTTATTTATAAACTGACAAGCTAAAATTAATTAAATTATAGGCGCTATAACTCGATGCAAAAATGATCGGTAATCCAATAACATCTTAAATGTTATATGGACATGTAATCAATACGACAACACATCCCCAAAATAGAGGAAGGTTGTCTAATTAGATAGTACGAAAAATCACACTGCTAAGGGCTAAAAATAAAAAATGGCCCTAAATTAGCCCTAATTTATGCAATGATATACTAAGGATAATGTAATGAAAGGGTTAATTAGAAATTATTTTTTTCTTCTTTTTAAAAATAAAATTATTTTGTTCTTCATAACTGGATTCATAAGAAGTAAAAAAATTGCAAATTTTTCAAAGAGTTCAGTCTTGAGAGAAAGAAATCTGAGATTTACATTCATAACCCTTTGTATTTTCTTATATATATCAGTGCTCAAGGCTTTTGAAAGCAACACATGGTGATTGTACAAAAGGGCCATCTTCGAATGATCAGAAAATCACCATCTGGACGGATTCATGAGATAATAATGTTAAGTTTCAGTGTGTTTTTTATATCACTTCATATACCAAAAATTGTATATTTTATCTTAAACAATTAGAGAATATTATAAGGAATTAAACATTTAGGTAAGAAATCCAAAAGACACATTTTGAGTGATCGGTGTTTCAGGAAACATCGGAAAAAAGGACTGAAATGCATTTTGAATTGAATTCAACTGCCCTGTCGGCAGAAACACTCGAAACTTAGGCCTCGATATTTCAAGAACATGATGGTCATAAATTATTGGACAAATTTCAAGAAATAATAAAAAAAATTTATATTTTTACAAATACGGTTTTTTTCTTCTTTTAAATGAGAGGGCATTTTAAAAAGCTTTTTTTTATCCAGATAGGTAACGCGCCATTTCGGCGGTCTATGAGGTCTTAAATTGTTGGACATCTCCCAATTTTGAGAGCTATTATCCGCGAAACATATAAAGCTAGAAGAAAAATAAAAGCATGTATTTGTAGGAATTTTACGCTCATTAATTTGTCAAATGAATTGTAAGTCGAAAACTGAATATTTTTCGATATTTTCAAGAAAAACTAAAAAAAGGAAACCAGAAAACTCGCATCTGCTTCTGCTGATCAGTTGTCATTGCGTATGGAAATATCTCGCTGTAGCAAATTTAGGACGCCGTAGTGATCCGCCGCCTATCTGAAAAAAAAACTTTTTTATTTCTACTCTCATTTAAAGAAAAAAAACGGAGGCGTAATATTGTTAGTTTTTTTATTAATTTTCGAAATGGGTTCATTAATTCATAGTCACTTGTATATCTCACGCATCTCAGAAATCTCCTGGAAATGCGTGATATTAAAAAAAAAATGCAAATGAGATTCTTACCTCTAGTCTGAAACATCATATCACATTAATTTTTTAGGCTGGATACATCTGTCTTTATATCATTTTTAAAAATACTCTTACTTATATAGTAACGATAACGCGTGCACAGAAAAATGTTTTTAAAAGCGTCGAATGTGTATAAATGCAGTAACTAAAACAATGAATACTATTCTTGTAAAATATGCAAAAATATATTTTTTAAAATTTATTAAAATAGCGGAAATATAATTGGTATCACTAGAAAACTAATTTTTTGTATTTTAAAGCAGTGTAAAATTGATTTTTTGCGATAATATATCCGGGAGTTATACAGGAAAAACATTAATATTTCGATTAAATTTTATATTAAAAATCTAATTAAATTTTCAGAAACGTTTTATTGAGAACCAACTATTCAAGAAGTAACTGCGTGTCATATTTGGTATCTCTAGACCGTAAAGTCTGCAATGCAGAGCGTTTTGAACGATTATTTCATCCCACAAATTACAGACATTATCCAGCCTTTGAAAATTGCCATATTAAGATGCCCTGTTGTAAAGTTCTGATAATAATTTAGCGCATTTTGAGTAGTCCATTGGGAAGCGATTTGTAGTTTGTTGATATAGTCCTTATCCAAAATCCTTAATAGGCATTGTTCCTGAATCACCTAATATGTTCAAAGAATTCAATTCATTCTCATATATATCAAACGTAACGCGCCATTATAATTTTGGAATTTAAATTTGCAATTCATAGCACATCTTGTTGGCGGAAATGCATAAAACAAAATGCAGTTATTCTAGAAGGAATACGCAATTATTTCTGGTTTTCGACTGTAACATATGTGAAATTACACCAAATCCTCAACAATGTTCCATCTTAAACAAACAGAACACCCTCTGGTTTACCTTTAAGGGGTAAATTGGTCGAGGTGCCTAGGGGATTTTAACGGGTTCATTATGAATGTGAAAAAACAGTAAATAATGAGGAGACTTTAATTAAATTAAACACATTTATTAAAGTACAGTCGGACCTCTATTTAACGAAGTAGCTAAATCCCGAAAAAAAGTTTGTTATATGGAAGATTCCTTAAATAGAGATTCAAGATTAAAATACTTTAAACTACACAAAACGGATTTTAAATTCATGACCATTAAACATTATTAAAAAAAGTAATTAATCACACCTTTATTTTGAAAATTAATATTTATTTGTTTTATATATCTTACCCATGAAAAAGAAATCTACAAGAAAACAGGAATAAAACAAAACATTGTCCGGGAATACACTGTATTTTCAATTTAAAAAAATAATTTTATACTAAAATTAGTGAATTTTAAAGACATTATAGCATTTATTATAACAAGTAATTTTAAGCATACATTACCACATGCGTCCTTAAATTTAATTACGATAAAGTCTGTTAATTTTGTCTGAGTGTTTTGTTTGAAAAAGTGTTTTCTCTCATAATACGTCTCGCATCTTTGCAATGCACCAAAACCCCCTTCAGGCGTATTTTCGTCAAACTGTAATCCGCGTCGGATTGTTTCAAATGATTTTAGCATTTCATCATACGAAGGTTTGTTGATTTCTGCATCACGATCATTTCCTTCTTCATCATCTTCGTCTTCATCGCAATTCATTGCTGTATTGTTTTTATTTTTCGCACTGTCCAAAATATCTTTATATTATATATATGTTAACATAAAAAAGAAGCTAAAATATTTAACATACTAGCTTGATAATTCGTATTACACTTAATACTTTTTTCGTTTTCGACTACATTGACAAAAATCTATTCTTTGCTGCGTCGAAATATCGAAAACAATTACCAAAAATGTGCATTTTTAGAAAACTCGGCATTAATCCCCCCCCCCGAAAATGGGCATGATTTACAGTAAGAGTGTGAATAAAGGTGTTCATTTAAAGCTTAATCTAATTTATATGAAAAATTTTTTTTAAAATTTGACACTATTTTAACTTCGCAGAAATTAAACTAAAAGACAAGATTACGCATTCTATAAAGAACAAAACTATATTCCTGAAAACAATCATAATATATTTTTAGATAGTCCTATTAAATAATTATAGTTTGATTTTTTTGTCTTTGAATGCTAGAGCACCGGCATTTTCAATCAACAAATTTGTAAAAATAACTTATTTTTTCAACAATTACAATTTTTACAATTGCAACTGATCAAAAAAAAAATTCTAGAATAGATTTTTAGTATTTTTACAAATTTCTTTCTACTAGTTTACAATTAGCCACTAAATTATTGTAAGTTACTACGATTAGGCACTAAAGTATTGTAAGTTATACATTAAGCATATTAAGAAACTTGTGACATCAAAATATCAGAAAAAAAGAGGAAAAACAATAAACTCACATTTAGATTAGATTAAAACATAATTAAAAGTTTAGAAGTCCAATTGAGTATCAAACGCTATCCTAACGTTAATAATACTATTAAAATAAGATACTATTAAAATAAGAATAAATCAAAATATAAACTGATCAAATATTCCCTATATTAAAACTGACAACCATGAATGTTTGTAGTAATTGTTTAATAACCTAGTATTCATAATCTTAATTTTTAAAAAAGTAATTACAGGAAACGGTAACAAAACGAACTTTAAACGTAATTGACTTATGAAGAAAAGGTAGTTAAAAATAAACGGCAATTGAATATTATATTATTGGCAGAACATCGATGAAGGATACTTTAAATACATTATATTATATGAACAAAATATTTTCAATTTTTTAACATCGTGAAAACAAAGTCATCAGCTAAGAAATTTGCTAATTATTTCAAGATTTTTACCTTTAATTTATTAATTCAAATGTAATGGGGTCGAAGGCCACCGATTCGGCATAAACAAAAAAAATCATTTAATATGAGTGATATGAAGAGAAACTACAAATAAAGTATTCTTTTGAACATATATATACATATATTTTTTTTCGACATTCAATTTACCCATCTGACAAATTTTTAAGTTTCAATAAATGAGAAATTTAATATAAATAGATACTCACAAATCATTTATATATATATATATATATATATATATATATATTCTTACCGCATATTTTTTTCTTGACATTTTGTTTTATGAATGTTTATGTTGTATATGTTGATTTTACAATTATGCTATGATTGTTTCTTATTTGTGTTATATATATATATATATATATTATTTGTATATATATATACTTAATTCAACATTAACGAAAAATGAATTCAAAATAACATTTAGTACTTACCAGTAAACTCCTGTGCCAGTTCTTCAAATCCCCACTCCTTTAGCTTTTTTAACATCCAAATGTGATTGTATATTGCACGCGTGAGTAATATGCTCGCCATTCCTAAACATGGCTGAGCGAACAAAGAAAGATTGTTCTTTAAATGTATAACTTCATTTCCAAACTGAAACTAATGAGGAATAGTAAATTACACTATCCACTTAACAGATATTTTAAAACAGACGTCTATGGATTGATCCATCGGGGTCAATTCAAACACTTCAAAGCTTCATTAATTGCTTTATTTTCACTGATATAATTGTATACTTGAGGAGGAACGTTATCTACTTCCACCCAACAAAGTGCCGCCATTTTACCATCTGACAAGATAAAAAAAATAAATTCGCGAATACCATTGTATTTGGTAGGTGCCAGAGTGATCAACATAGTCAAATCACCAAACATATGGTAAAATTAACGATACTTTCTGAAGAATAATCTGATAATTTTATCGTGATTCTCGTAAAAAAACGAAGTGTATGGTATGAAAACCGTTTTTGCTGATAGATTAACTTTTCAGCGTTGTAATTTTACTAAACATGTGGGTAAAAAAGAGCCATAATTTCGAAAACCAGAAATTCTCGTAAACCGTTATCAGAACGAACAGTAAGATGATTAAATAAATGATTTAAATACCGTAAATTTTGTTGATTATCACCAGAATTCTGGTTTTATTACCAGAAATGGCATTACCATACCAATATGGTTTTTTTGCCAGAATTTTTTTCTCAATGTAGATTCCGGGGTAGCATCGTGAACTTAAGATCCTCACTCTAAAGGCAACACCCCTTTTTTAGTTTTTCCCTATAATCTCAAAAATTATTCTGTTTTCAAATTACAATTGATTTAACAAATTAATGAGCCTAAAATTCCCTACACATACAAATCTTTTTTCCAGCTTTAATAGGTTCCCCGTTAATGGGTATCAAATGTTACCGCCATCTTGAATTTCCTCACCCTTTTCTAGTTTTTCTTGAATATCTCGAAAACTATTCAATATTCAAATTACATGTGATTTTACAAATTAAAAAGTGTAGCATTAACTACAAATGGATGCTTTTTTTAAAGCTTTAACAGTTTTGAGATAATTGGTCTCAGAGTGGATGAATTTGTAAAAAATGTTAGTTCATAGTCCAGTCAGCGAAGGTTTTGAATATAAACATTAAATCGTATACATTTAAAAATTGGTACACTTGTTCGTGAGGGGCGTCTGATTAACATAATAAAAGTCCCAGATCCTGGGGGGGGGGGGGGGGTTGGTGAGCTCACACACCGCCACATTGTTCATCTCCTTTTTTCAGTTTTTTTCTTAATTTCTATAAAACTATTCAGTTTTAAAATTACAATTGATATAACAAATTAAAGACCGAAATATTCCTTACAAATACATACTTTTTTCTTCCAGATTTGACAGTTTCTAAGATAATGGGTCTTAAAGTTTATTAGTTTCACCTTAAGAGATAGATACACTTATTTTTTAAAGTTTAAAAAATTCGAAAGCTGCAACGAATGTATATGCAGCTCAATTTACAAACGAAGTGTAACAAAAAAAGTTAACTGAATTTGTGACAAAGTTAAGAGATTCTCATCTTTAAGATAAGTTTTATTTTCCCGATAAGTGTAGAATTATAACCGTGTTATTAAAAAAAGTATTTGTTTTTCTTTATGTTATTTTTTTAAAAATTGTGAATAGCCTTTAAATATTTTGCAGGATAATAAATCTCAAAATAATATATAACATTTATTACATCATCCTAAGTCATCCGTGATCAAACCATCGTAATTCTTTTGATGGATTTCAACATCTGGAAAAGCTGTTTTGCCAAATTCTTCTTACTTCTTTTAGACAACCAAATGAAAAATATTTTCTGTTATGATTCTCAAATTTTGTCATATCCTTAGCATATGGAACAAACGCTAGTATATGATAATACATATTTCTTTTATCAGCACTGTGAAATCAAAGTGAAATAAGAAAAGGATAATTTTTAATGTTTACAAAAATACTTCTTTTAAAATTAACCAATCACAACAAGATCGGTTACACTACGGTATAATTGTGTTATTCTTATGAAACCGGTATTATTAAATGTATTGTTCTGTGCTACCTCTACTCATCCTGCACAAAAGATTCCCAATTTGCCTTACAACATATGCGATTGATAGATTTATGGCAAAACAAGAACACGCAAACACATGGCCTGTCAAAAGAGATCATGGATCTTATTTTGGAGGGAAAGGAAAAAGGAGAGAATAGCTTTTCTTTTTTCTACGTGAACATATCTCGCTACAAAACGAGAAGATATTTTACTAAATGTAATACATTTAGCAAAATATCTTCTCGTAAAAAATGTTTGTTTGTACATTTTGTACAATAAACATAGCGTTTGAAATCATTTGGATATTTTTGTATTTCTTATACTCTTTTTTTGTATTTCTTAATACTTTTATTCATTTTAATTGCATGTTTTGTTTCATGTTTTCATTCAAATATGTTTGATCTCAACTGGCAACAGCTTTCATGTTGATTTTGTATTATTATAAATGGCAACAGTTTTATGCCGATTGTCTATTTGGCTGGCTGCACGGAGCTGCAGGTTTGTGTTTTAATATATTTAAATTTCCGAAATAAAGTTGCGTTTTCGCATTAAAGCTGATCCGTTAGACTCAGTCGACTACATAGGTTTTTCCATTAAAAATGTCGGCCGCGGTGCCCTAGTGTTAATGTGTCGTAATTAGGGATGGAGTGTTCCTGGTTCGAAACCACATTCCACTGTATATTCGCCGTGTATCTGGGCGCTCTCTAAATCCGACCCTTTGAGTCAAAGACCCTCAATCAGGTGTAGTGTGGACGCCTGGAGAGGAGGGATTCCAGCTCTGAAGTCATCCTCGTCATCTCACCACGGTTCAAAATCACGAGGTCAGTTCCAAAATAGACCTCATGTTGCTTTAAAACGGGACTTTGATAAAAAACTAAACTGTTTAATTGCGTTTTGCTTTTTATGAACGCCACTAATCTGGCTCCATCTGGTCTGGTATCTACCGGATTATTGGAAGACTACTGTATTATTAAATTACGAATCACTATTTATTTCAATCCGATTTTAGTCATTAATTTTGATATATTTTGCAAAACGAAAGTTAGAGTCAGTTGAATACTTAAAAAAGGACACTCTGCCATTGTGAATGGGATTTTCTACTACAACTTTCGTTAATAAATCTGTGACAATTAGATCTGAGATATTGTTGGCAAGCTAAAAGCCCGTATTAGACGGGCACAAATCTTCTAGTGAAATGATAATTTACCTCACTTCTTTTTATCGTGATATTCATTCATTTTTGCTAAAGAATCGTTGTAGTTCTTCAAGTTATCAACATGCTTATTCTTTTCTTGGATTTGAAGAAGCAACGAGTGTCGCTCATCCATAAAGGTCTTAATATCTCCTTGTAAAAGTTGAATTTCCTCCTTAACTTTTTTAAGATCGTTCATCAAATTTTCTATCATCATTTGTTGGGGAGAGATTCTAATTCGCAAGCTTTCTTTTCCTATCTTAGTTGTATCTGCAGTTTCAAGGCGGATTCGATTTGTTTTTTCATGAATCGGAAAGTTTCTGAATGATTTATCTTCCCGATGTCAAATATGAAATATTTTTCATATTTGTGCATAAGCAATATGAGGGAGATCAACCAATGTCTGTCCGATGATAAAATCAATTGTCTGCGCATCATCAGGAACAATGTATATACTTATGCCTTCTCCTTTTACATTCTCAACTTCAATATCGGCTATAATTTTTCCATTAGAACTTATTACAGGTAACCTTTGATTTCCAAAACCATATAATTTATTAACATCAGGTTAAAGTTTCAGTTTAAGTTTCTGAGCAACTGAAATCTTTATGAGACAACATGAACACCTTGTATCAATTAAAGCTTGCACTAGATCAAAATTACTAAGTTTTGCTTCTTTTACATATGAATTACTCTCTTTTGAATTTTCGCCAACTTGTGTAACAGATAAGCTTTCATCACTTGAATGAATGATTGTTTCACATGTTGACACAATTTGTAGCTATATTCCCTGTTTCATTACATTCTCGGCATGTTAAAACTTGTTTTGGCAACGAACTATTGTGTGAAATCTTAAAGTTGGTACACACTCTTCAAACTCTGCCGAATCTCCAAAGCATTAACTGGACCGCTGCTCTGTATTGACACCAAGTCGCCATAGCTAATGAAAATAATACTTGCATTAGCTTTGGCGACTTGCCATCAATTTAAATGTGTGTACCAACTTATAGATTTCAACCGAACAATTATTTGAAATGTGCCCTTAATTAGAGCAGTTGAAGCATTTTGGCTCACCTCTCTCATTAAGTGTAATACCGTACAGCTTTTTCTTTTCGTTAGATGTAATAGGTGGATCATCTTTAAAGGAGTTCGGCTTGTCGTAAAGCCCTTCATTACGCGGTTGTTTATTCTTGAAAGTTGACCTGAAGGTAACATAGTCATCCAGTTTTTTAACTAAATCATCTGGCTAATTCAATTTAGACCAGTCATCTATAAAATAATCTTTTACTTCTTCAGACACTTAACGTTTAATCTGATCCGCTATAATAAGGTCGCTCAACTTCTCAAACTATCTGCTTTAACTCCATTTATAACTTCTTAATTCACGGGAAAAAGTTTTTCCATGTGCTTCCTAAATTCTTATTATACATAAAAGACTTTTGGAGAATTTTTTCTGCGGATAACTTGTAACGCTTTAATAAGATCTTTTTAAATTCGTTATAATCATTTGCAATCTCATCTGGTTCTCTGGCGATTAACTGCGCAACGTCATACGGCAATATGTCAGGCAAATGCGTTACCAAGAATTTTCTGTTATTTCCGCATGTTTCTCTAGACGTGCAAACATAATTCAATATAAATTTATAACATTTTCATCGGAATAAAATTTTTGCATCAAATGATGAAATTGAACTTCTCGATTGACAGTCATAAAACTTCTTTTAAAACTTCACAAACATTTATAAGAATAAAAACATCTTCAATTCCCTATCTGCGTACATTGTAACTTCGTTCACCTGACTCAGACGTATCTCATTTTTAAATCAAATTCAAAGTGAATAAACATCTGGTTGTTGTCACTCTTGAATTATCTAACATCATACACTGCTATTACAATAAATAATTTGAAGTCATGAGTTTGTCAGGCATTAATATTAAAAATGCTTACACATTGAAAAGCTTAGAACTTATTTTGTTTGTCAAAACTCCAATCAAAAGGCATTCATTGATTCGATTCATAATGTTGCACTTAATAATGTTGCGTAAATCGTCCCGTATGTGTAGAGCGAAAGAAGCCCAACAAGCGGGATAATGAAGAACGAAGCTTTATTCACGAATATTCCGGAAAATATGAAGCACAGAAAACAATAAAAACAGGTCTTGTACAAATTAGCAGGACAAACAGACATCAGATCATTAATAATAACAGCAATAGCGAGAACAAAAGCACTCAGCGTCTAATAGCGGATCAACTCTCAAAGCGAATAAGACTCCAAAGAGATTCCACAGACGATCAAACATGTTCAATATCTCCGAGTATTTATACCCTTTTTTCGGCAGGATCTGACGTCACATTAAAATTCAAGAAGATTATCGATAACTTCGCTCCTAATAGAGATGGTGAGGAATTTCCAGCATTTTCCTGTACCTTCGTTTTGTCGCCAATGTCACTGACTTCCTACCCCCAATAACTAGTAAAATCATCTGTAATTTCTCTATAAAAACTTAAGACTAATATCTCTTCTAAGGAACCATAGAGGTTCGTAACAATATTCATAGACAATTAGCATGCGAGGCGATGATAATTGATTTCTTAAATTAAAAGCCTACCTGCATGCGCATAAATCGTATAAGCTAAGAAATATATTATTAATACTCAAAATAGACAATAGAGGTATGATTTTTCTCACTGTTATGATAAACGCTTAATTTTAAAACTGTTTTCAATACCATTTAGTAGTATGCTAGTACTAGCTTTAAAAAACTTTTAAATTTCACTTTTGAATGAATTTGCATTAGTGTCCTTAAATTTATAAAAATCAAAGTTGTTTATTAAAATTCCGTTTATGCGTCTTTTCGTTTATAGCTTGTTCCTTGAAAGACGTATAAACGGTGTTTGTTGTATATAATAATATTGCATATTTGCGCTATTAAATATGTAATCTATTGCAAAAAAATCTTTCTCTCCTCAATTTTCCTACTTCTCGGTGCGCGAAAACGCATGTTCCACACCAGCTTCGAAAAATTACCTCATCGGTGTGATAGAGAAGAATATTAAATAATGAGCAAGAATACAACAGAACCAGTTTGAAGCTGGTGATATGAAGCACGAATCATATGCTGATATTAAACGTCTTTTACACTGCATGCACGATCAGCTAAAAATCCGGAAATTCTGAAGTCAAGAATAATTCAATACGAAATCTTTTCTGTGGTATATCTTTTACTATATCCGCTAGCTGACCATTTATATAATAAGGGGGTTCGTCCGTAACGACAAAGAAAACAGAATCGTGCTTCATCCGAAAGTTTTCGAGAGAAAAGAAATTGGAACACACAACTTGATTGTGCCTAGGATTATACATTTCTTGCTAACATTGCTCCACTTTCTGCGGTTAAGTGCTCCTCACTGTTACACTCATTTGACTTAACAGTCTTTTAATGTATCATCACATAATGCGTATCATTATATGCTCTACTAAACACTAATAAACTGATATCCCATTCATGATATCCGTTTTCTACCTAATCAGGATTGTGCACAAACTAACTCCGTTTATTTTAACACTAGCTGTTACCCGCGACTTCGTGCGCGAAGAATTTGAATTATTACTTTTTTGAAATTCAAGAATGTAAATGTTTCGTTATATGTATAAAGGGGGAATTAAAAGTTCTGTTGGTTGATAATACATAATTGGACGACTAACAGGAGTGTACTGTACATGTGTCTGCTGTTACAGTTAGGTAAATTGTTTATATAAGATAACACACTTTTATATACGACGTTTTTTGTTTCGCGTTTTTTGCACCGATGTAGAGGTTTAGTGGGCTGGACACACGCGAACATGCCACACATATTACCAACGGAAAAAATATGATTTTTCCATTTGTACGCCTGCCCCTTTGAGTGTCTGACCCTGAGACGGGCAAATGCTAATTTTAAAGAGAATTGTTACCTTTTGAACTGGGATGGTAAATCCTTCGGTATTATCGGAATGCGTAGAATTTAGCACTCTCACCTCTCGCTATGCCAGTCATATCAGTAGCTAGCACGACTTTTGGTCCTAAGTGTGTAATTTGAAACCGTGTGCCATTGCGCAGTCCCGGTACATCGAGGTTACGTATGAATAGATCTGGCACACCGAATTTTAATCTCAGCTTGTCGGAAGGTATCCCTGAAAATTCTATGGGGTTGAAGAACTCTACAGGATAAGATTTTACTCGTTATTGCCCATTACCGTATATACAGATATATATTCTGTAATATATCCCTCCATTTCTGAAGCATTTTTTTTATTTATCTGATGTAGCAACTATTTAAAAATTTCGGCTAGCTCTAAAAGAAAATAATTTTATGAAAAAAAATTAAATAAACAAAGACAAAATTAATTTGGGGAAAACAAAGTTACTTTTAAACTATTTTTTAATTAACAAATAAACAGTCACTACACAAAAGACACTTCACATTGCACAAAATTAATATTTACAGTAAATAAAAATAGTTATAATTAATGTTACAAACGGGGGGGATAACTCAATCCCACACAGGGTAATGTCCATCGTCCAACTGATGAATATCATGGCAAATATACTCAGCAAGGGAGGTGGCGCTGCAATCGTCCAATGGGATCGTTACACTGACCCAAACTTTCATTAGTCAGTGCCAAAATTACCCAATCAACAATCTCTATTCCTCTTATTAGCTTATAGAGAAGGATAAACCTTGCTTATCAGTTCCTCTGTACTGCGAACAATTTTAAAAAAGTCCCAATTTAATACACTGTTTGAATCTCTAGCAATCGCCAAATCTATTTGGCAATTGTATCAAGCGCCAAGTTCGAATCAGTTCTTTCTGTAGTAAACAAAACGTTGAATTCCGTGTTCATTGGGTTTATGCAATCCTTTCTTTTTAAATCGGTTGAAAAAGCTCTTAAAGCATTAAAATTCGAAATGGAACTATTGCAATGAGCTAAATCGTTTGGTTTAGAATTTAACCGCCAGTGATTATCCAAATCGTTTGGTTACAAATTTAACAGCCAAACAAATCTTGGATGTCGATAAAAAGAGAGATAAAGAATTATTTTGGCAAGCTATCCACTAAATTAGGCTCTTATTTTAAGTAAACAATGAACGATATTTTCCTTTAGTTATAAATAACTTTAGTTTTTAAATTTTAATCCAAAAACTCTTGAAACTATATCATATCTATCAATGGTTTTCTGTCCTGGCGTCTATTTTTCAGTTATTATTCCACAAATTAATTATTTATTTCTTTTCTCAGAAAGGTCACGTGATGCTTGACTTTAAAAATAAGTTATTTCAAATGCTTGAACTTTTCTGAAGGATCATGTGACATTTCATTTTGTTTACGCATTCCTTAAGGATCACGTGACAGTTGATTGAAAAATAAAGTAGTAATCTTCATCGCAAATCGCTTGTTAATTATTTAATTATCTGTAATCAAGAATAATGAATTTAACATGATGTCACCTACCCAATGTCCGTTCCTGGGTTTCAAGCTACAACTCTGCCAATTTTCATCCAAATCGGTTTGGTAGTTTTGCCGTGAATGCGTAACAAACAGACAGACACACTTAAACACACAGAAAAAAAGGTGAATTAATTCAAAGTCTAACCGTTGCCTAGCAACGGAGTAGCTATAAATCTTCGTTATTTCAAAATCGTTTGCACATTTTTAAAAATTATGGAACTTTTAAAAATTAATAACAATCGAAGGAAACATGTCACAGAAATAACATTGGTATCATCAAAATGGTAAAAATTTGAACTCTAAGATGGTATAAAAATATTGTTTGTCGGACAAATCCGAAGTTACGGCGGAAAAACAGTTTCGGTTAATTTCTAATTAACTGCCTGTTTAATTAACTTTTGGACATAGAAAAGTTCATAAGTGTCTTCCCCTTGTCTTAAACAATAAGCGTACAAAATTTGGTTGAAAACCGTCAATTGGTTTAGGAGGAGATGTGGAACATAGCCACATACATACCCACATACCCACAATGACTTTTATTTATATTAAGATTTCATGGCACTCCGTAGGTCATTGTAAACTGAATGCAGACACATGTTTTATAAAATATCGCCTTTCAAATTTAAATACGTTTGTAAGAAAATATATTTTATTAAGGTAAAAATTTTTTATTATTTTTTTTCGAAATAATTTTTGAGATAAGCATCTTTGTGATGGAGTTCATTGTAAAAAATAAAATAAAACAAATTTAATAAAAATGACATTATACAAACGCACTTTTATTAATGTACTAAAGAGTTGAAGTTATTTTTATTTTATTATTTACAAACTTTTTTCCTTTAATTTATAATCCATTATCATAAATATTTTGCAATCTCCAAGTCAGTTTTATTTCTCAAATTGTTTTACTATCAGGTGGCCAAACTAGCATGGAATCAATATTTAATGAGCGTAATCGAATAATTAATAATTAAGTTCCTAAAAGATTAAAACAGTGTGATGTCATCATGAATAAACAATTATGCAAAATTTCAAAATTCAGCACATCATGAAGTGAGTGAAAAGTCGATTACAAAATTCCATCTTTACAAACGTCAGAGAAATTGATAGATAAAATTGCTTAGAAAAACATCTTTAAGTTAAAACTGTCAATTTCTTAAAAAACAAGATAAATGCATTCTTACTGCTTCAAAACATCATAATAATAATCTTACTTTACCTAAGCATCTGCAACTAACGTAACAGGTGGTTGTATATTCCTTTCAATCAACTTTAGGTTTTTTACCATATGCCATTTAAAATTACCTTGAAAACTTGTATATAAAGATTTAAAAAATTGCGTCTTATAGCAATACATGTGTTGACTGTTTTTTGAACCCTTGAACTCAGTAAATTCACGTTTGTTAATCCACTTTCTTTTAACTTTTTTAGTTAAAAGCAAGATATTTTAAGATAAGTCAAGATAATTGTTTTGTTCAATTAATTGATATTCCATTGTTAAACCCTTCAAACATTAACTATTTAGTTATTATTAAAAATAAGAATAGTTATTTTTGTATGTTACATCGAATTTTTTGAAGAATTTTGTCACTTAAATTTGTCCTAAATTAACCAATTTTTTTTATAAATATAATGATAATTTTTTCTGAATAAACTTTATGTTACATCATAAATTATTTTTGAAATTTTAAATGTGCTCCGGAAATCTGAAACTCTTTCAATTTTAATATAGATTCAAAATCTACTTCGAAAATTATTTTTATAAAATCAATTCACTAGGATCTTTGAAGTAATTACGAATGATACGTATTTTTTTTCTTACAGGAAAATGAAAACTATTGCTATTCTACTTTTAGTGAGTTTGACATTATCCATTGTTCAAGGATGGTGTAAGTAATTTTAAATTGAGACCTTTTAATTTGCCCTCTTTAGGTAGATTCATTATAGGAACTCTACCTATTTCAATGGCTCTCATGACACTACTTCCGGAAAATTTCTGGAGATCTTCACCGATCATGACATCTAAAACCCAAAATCACCCTTCGTTAAAAAGTTTATATATAGATGAAATAATCTCACTTAATTTTACTTTAAATTCTAATATTATATATTTTAAAATCTTAGTAAAGTCTTAATGTATACCAAAATCTCTTTTCTTAAACTCTAGTTTGGTTTTATTTCCCGCGATGGAGGTATATTAAATCTCGCGTTTTGGCATATTTATTACTAAAAGAATATTGTAATTACTTCCAAGCGCCCACATAAATCGCGGAATCAGAGACTTGCTAGCGCCATACTTTTCCCTAAAACACTTACCTAATTTACTAAAAATATCTAATATTCCCTTCACTTTGATCGCTTGTCTATATGTTATCTATCTAAGAGAATGGAGGGATTTTCTGTTCTCTTTTGACTTGTGAACCTTAACTTAGATGCACGTATGTCCGCCGCTCTCCAATAATTGACTTAAATAATTTGATATTAATTGAAAAGTAATTATTTGCTCGGCCTTTTCCTTACTTAACGACTACAACAAAGGAATAATTATATATATATATATATATATATATAACGCATTTTAACATGTTATCTTGTGAACATGATAACTGGACTAATTTTGTTTCCAATTTAATGAACGTGGGATACGTTGTAAGGATAGTGAAAATCTCGGTCGAGGTGGTAGATGGGCTATCCAGCTCAAAGGGGTGGAATTTTTCATTTTCCCATAATTCGCTACGATTGAGTATAGAAAGAAAATTCAAAATAAGCGAATTATTGCCTTATCATAACAAGCAACTTCTGTATTGAAACTTTTACTTTAGTTACAATTGCTTAGAAGTTCTGATCTGAAAAATGATTTCACCTGCCTTCCCCTTTTCTTCCCTTTTTCCCCCTAACCTAAAGTATATTTTAACCTAATCATGTTGCCCTTTATTGGAAAGCTCTCGATATTTGCAGTCTCTTCCCCCGCTTTCATTCTTGCATCTCCAATCCTTATGAGAACAGAGGGCGAAATGTTATTTTCTTTATTATTATTAGTAGAGACGTATATGTACAAAGCTTTTGCTCGTGTTATCTTGTAAACACGATAACTCTAGTAATTTTTTTTAGTGGCGAGGGATATCTTGTAAGGACGGTGAAAATATCGGCCAAGTTCGTAGATGGGCTAACAAGCTGAAAGGGGGTGGAAATGGTGGGGGACTGAAAATTTCCTTTTCCCATAATTCCCTTGCGATTGAAAATAGAAAGAAAAAAAATTCAAATTAGGCGAATTATTAGATCATCATAACAAACAACTTTTGTTCTGAAACTTTTTTATAGCTACAGTTGCTTAGAAGTTATGAGCTTAAAAGCAATGTTCTTTTCCCCTCCCGTTATTTATGTTTTCCACAAAGCTCCGTTACGATTGAAGATAGAAAAATATTTCAATTAGGCGAATTATAACCTTATCAAAACGAACAACTTTTATATTAAAAGTTTTTTTGTCTACTAGAATTGCTTATAAGTTATGAGCTGAAAATCGATATTCACTCCCCCCCCCCCAATTTATCATTTCCCATAGCTCCGTTACGATTGAAGATAGAAGGAAAATTTCAATTGGGGAATTATCAACTTATCATTACAAATTACTTTTATATTAAAGGTTTTTTGATAGCAAGAATTTCTTAGAATTTATGAGCTCCCATCAGCCGCATTCACTTCCACTTTTTATACGGTAAACAATTTGATATACCTGACTTTGCTCCGGTTTAAAATGTTTTCATGTCTAATATTTTTAATGTAAAAATTACTATTGTACAAATATTATAATACACAAATTCCTTTTCTGATCTGAAATGTTTTTAATTAAAATGAGAATAACAATTGAACCAGATGTTTTATAAAAACTGCCGTTTTCTACATATATTATTATTTGTTATATAGTACTTCAAATTTTGTTAACAATTACTAATGTAAAAGAAAGGTTTTAATCAATATTTTGAAACAATTAACTTAACTAGTTAATTATTGATTAATTTAAAGCATGAACATAAACCAAATAAACAGTTGGTCCAGATATAAATTGTTAATAGTCTACTTTTAAAATTTTCTCTTAGTATTCTTCCTTCTTTAAACAGTTCTTCGTATTATTCCTGCTCATCAGCAAGAATATTGTTAGGAATTGAGTTTAAAATTAATTTTGAAAAAATAATAAAATAAGAAAAACAAATTTGTGGAAATGAAAGATATCGCAGAAAAACGGCTTGCTTAATTTTTAAATAAGTGAAATTTTAAGCATGAAAAGTTGAAAAGTTGAAGGTGACCTTTCTCATTTTTTCATAAAGTTTGGTTGAAATCAGACTAGTGGTTTAGGAGGAGATGTGGATCATACATACATAGCCACAATGACTTTTATTTAAATCAAGATAATTATTAGATAACTATAAGATTAACATTAAGATTAGGCAAATCGTATGAGCCATAAAAAAGGTTTCAATAAAGATTTTGTCACAATTAATTATTTAATTTTAATTAAGTAAATAGTTAATTTTAACTAATCAAACAGTTAATTTTAGTAGTTAATTTGACAGATTACTTTAATTTGATATTTAACTAAACATGGCGGGACCAAGATTTGTTTAATAAATTCAATATAAAATACAAAAATGATAGTTATTTAAATAAAAGTTTTCTTTATCCTTTTTGATATTGAAAAATGTCTACTTAACTTTAAAATTGTATGGAGATTTTCTGCCTGAGTATTTGGTTTTAACCGTCGATGGAGATTTAAATATACTGTTCAAATTGGCTGCATTCATATACTATGCTTTAAACACACGAATTAAATTTGCCACTCACAATGCTTAATAATTTTTATTCTCTTATATGCTAAGAATTTAGTGACTATTATCTCTGCAACCAGGGAGTTCTCTAAAAGAGCATATTTTAGTAGCGTTTAAATGTTTCGTGTCGTGTGATTTTACCATATGACAAAGTAATGTTTACACAATTATATTGTAGCTTAGATTAAATAAATTAAATTTTAAATCTAAAGTCTTTCTTCATTCGTGTCGAGAGTCAATTTCTTTTTACTGTTTCAGATAGGCTGGCGTAATGTTATCTAGGAGATATTTGCACTGCTTAGATGTTTATTTCTTTATGAGTCTTACCTGTTCAATGATTATGTGTTGAGATATAAAAAAATTGACCTATGTACTGACCGATAAATCTAGCATAACATTTGGAATGAAAAATGAAATGATAAAACCTTGATATAGTAAAAAATTAAATGTCATGAAAACAGAATCACAGCGTAAATATTGCAATGTGTAGAAACAATAAAGAAAAAGGCTATGTCGGTATTGATCAATACGTAATATTTCATTACTTTTGTGACATTAACGTAAAGGGATCTACCTTTACCTTCCAGCTTGCCGAAACGGACTTTTTATCTTATTATATATCCACATGGTCTTTTTTTCGGACAATAATTTAGCTCCCAATGTATAAACACGGGAGATTGTTGTGACTAAGGTAGAAAAAAAATTGCATTTTGATATTTATCACTAGCTTGAAATTTTTTTTGTGTGTGAGTTAACCAGTTGAGACATTAGTCCCTCGACGTTCTCGTATACTTTGGTTATACGACCGTTTTGTGTTTAACTTCGTTGTACTTACATAATGAAGAGAATTGAGTATGCATATTGTAACAATACCTTTTCCCGTTGGTCAGTTGAGTTTAAAATGTGACACTGATATACAGGTTTAAAATATAGATCACATGTTCAAATTCATCAATCTAGCTTTTTGTATTTTAGCTATTGCGTTTATATATCCGTGAATAATTCACGGTTGAGCGATGCGCATGTTGCATATTGCGACAGATCGATGGTTGATGGATATGGTTCAAAATTTGAAGCAGACCTGGAATTCTGGAAATAAAATCATTTCTCAAATTGCATCTCAAAAGTTCGTTGCGTTTCTGAATTATCGTGTTCACGTGCATAAGAAGACCATATATCGTCTCATTGAGATTTTGAGTTGTCATGTTCACAGGTACGCAGACAGACCGATACACAGAATTCCAAAAATGTCTTCCTTTTTCGGATTCAGGGAGGAGTAAAACTTGGAGATTAATTACAATCTCGAGTCGAATTTGTTGACGATTACAATGCTTTCTTTTCATATTTTCAGTATCAGAGAAATCAAAAAATAGATGCATGATTTGATTATGTTTATAATCAGTGCATTTATTTCATAATATACATCTGATATATTTCTGATTCATAAAATCAAATGCAAGTTCTCAGATAAAAATATATATTCTGTGTTAAAAATCGTAAGACATTTACAGAAACCTAGAAAATTACAAATCCATTTAAACTAATATTTTAAAATATAGAGAATTATTAAAAATTATAATAATTAATAATTTTTCATTGAAAATGAAAGAGTTTGAAATCTATTAAATTATCGAAAGATCTTTGAAAAGCATACATATAAAGGAAAATGTTAAATATTTAAAAAATGTGAAAATTTACTGATTGGTTTTGAAAACAAAGGAATTAAAAAAATAGCAGTTGATATATTTACTGTGTATTTATCTGCTATGTTTTCAGATGAAATCCTGTGAGGTCTACAGATAATTAAATAAAAACCTTGAATGACAGTCTGTAGAACAAACGTCATTTTGTGGAGTAGCTTCAACTATCTCAAATTCGTTACTCCATCAGACGTGAATTTAGGATTCACCACCTGAAAGAATGAGTTCTTACATACATTAGGTGATATCTTGCTTTTACATGTAAAAGGCAACAAGGATGTTGTGATGTCTTGCTTATACATGTAAAATGCAACAAGGGTGTTGTGATATCATTGGCTTTAAAATCAAAATTCCCCTAACAACGATACATTTTGATGATTATCTGTATTATTTTTTGCTATTTAAAACTAGGAATTATGAAAACCAGTAGTGTCCGGAAAAATCTAGATAATTTTGTAACTATCCTTCCCTGTACATTTAGTTGCCTAAAAAGAGATTTTGCCTTCCTAATATAACTTCTGATCGAAACGGATTTAAGTGTCCATGTGTCGCTGACTACGAGTTGTTATCGAAATCCGTAACGTTCCAGCAGATGAATGCACGAAACCGCAGACGCAGTCACAGTGAGCACTGATATTCATAAGTCGGTGTGCAGTGCATTGGTGTAGATTACCAGTTATCTGATCCCAACATGAATGAATAAATAGCAAAGGTGAAAATATGTGTGAATTTTGGAAATCTGGCCCAGAGACTCTGTACATGACGCAGTATGTTTACGGCGATGTTGCAAGGAGCCGTGCAAGATGATGTAAGTGGCAAGCGCGCTTCGAGAGAGAAAGAAAATAATAAATAATATATTTTTTCAGCTTATTACTAACTAAGTCTTTAACATATTTCTAAACATTGGATGTTTTTAATCATGATAAAGTTTTTAACCTGGAACTTTTTGTCTAAATTTCGTGATGTAAAAAATCGTTACGCATCATTCATTCCACTGACGTAACTGCAACTTTTGCCACCCGGGGCGAACTTGCAACATGCGGCCTTTCCCTTGAAATTTGTATATGACTCATAAACCTCAAATTAGCTCAATTTCGAAAGATATATGCAGAGATCGAGGGCGTCAAAAGATGAATTACATTTTAAAAATTGATTTTCCCCCCTTAGAATTGATTTCTCCACCACGTACTTTTTCAAATACCGTCAATTTACCGTGAAGAGGCGAAAATACGAATTAATTAAATAATTTTTTTCATGTAAAGAATGTATGAGCTACTGTCGCAGCTCTTCTTAGTTATAAAATTCTTTTCCTGCATGTCTGAGTTTGCCGCCTTTTCCGAAGTGACGCCCGAGGCGGAAAGCCCCTCTTTTGTTACACCACTGATTCATTCAATACTCAGGAGACACGACACAATCTTTTGGTCTTAGAGTGCAGGTTGACTCGCCAGGAGGAAGAAGTGGTTACAAATGGTGTTAAACGGCTGACGCTGCCAAGCCATACAACGAACCAACCCTAAAGATGGACGTTTAAAATCGCCCCAGTCCAAAATCAGCCGCCAATTTAAAAAAAACCCGATGGAAATTGGAGCGGAAGTTTGGATAGCCAACCAGTCCCGATATCCATACCACCATTGAGATTATGAGACTGACGCGCTGCCTACTGCGCTACCGAGGTTTTTCTATTGGGATTGCAGGACTGTAAATAAACACTGGCGGGAGTCTTATCGCCACAGGAAAAACATTGCACAGGGTTGCCGCTAGTAGATGAATCGAAGGAAGGAGGGAATCGGGTATAAAATCTAGAGCAACATTTGGCAAACTAAGCAGATTTTGTTAAGCGAGGAATTCGTTCCTGAGGGAAGTACAAAGTAAAATGAGACTTCCATCGATTCTAACTGCGCGAAATAAAATAAAGTCACCTACACCCAAATAAAATAATTCATCCCAAAAATGCAGTGGAATAGCCCGTTTCCATAACGACCGCCATCGACATGTCTGGTATCTGGGGCTTTTCTCGTGGCTGTAGGACAGTAACTACGTGGGAGGGGAGGGACTTAGTGTGCGTGGTTAGAAGGAAATAGTAGAAGGCAGGGGTCGGGGAACAGAGTGACTGGTAGTCGATGGATTTGCGTGGAGAGAAGCGGCCGTGAATGACCGGCTTAAAAAATTATTCTGCTAAAGTGTTTCGGACTAGAAGTTCGAATCCTTCTCTCTGTCCCTGTCTTTCTTTTTAACTTAGTACCATTGTGTAATGCTTCAAAAGTCCATGAATTTCATATCACTGTTATAAAATGAAGCTTACAATATAAAAGCTAATATGAAGTTTAAAATTTGAAGGTCATAACATGAATATCTTAATATAAAATAACATGATCATAATATTAAAATCATAACATAATGGTCATAATATAAAGATGATAATATGATTTTCAACGATAATGTTCTTTATTTGTAGATTTGGATATTTGCCCTCAACGTGAATTTGATCCGATTAAAGGTTGCGGGGTGATTAAGAACCAGTGTTGCAAAAACTCCGACTGCGAGAACCTGCGTGATTATTGTTGAATCGACTACTGCGGCAACAGGTGTAAATCCTACAAGAGTGGAGACGTCAAAGAAATTGTAGAACAAATACGCTGTAAGGTCAGCTACCCTTTCCCCTAGGATCACTGTACTTCAGCCTGTGACAAACGAGATTTCAACTGGAGTATGATTTCTCTACTGGTTTTTTCCTTTAGTTGCATGTTTTGAAATAAATATGTGATTTTTTGGAAGAGTAGCATTTCATTTCATTTAATAAAGCTGCATTAATAATAATTAGTGACTACCGTCATTGCCAGCTTCCGTTGGCGCAAGGGCACTGCGAAATTTCAACACTCCCAATTTTTTAAGTGTATAAATACTACAGTAATGCAACGATACTTTAATACGATACAACAATACTTTTGGGGACCAAATAAAGATATTGCTATAAAGGGATGTGTTGTTATATCGAGAGGCGATATAATTAAGGTATAAACCAGCGGGAGTGGTCTCCCTATACTTTCTCGTATACTTCCCTGAAAAAGGCGTGTTTCTACTCTCCCAGCGTGGATAAAAAAATTCGAACCTACTGTAATCCAGTATCTAATGACTATCAGAAAGTGTTTCATTGTAGATTATAGTAATTGTAAAATATTTAGGTAAAGAATCAAATTCAAAGAGATGCGTACCGATTAATTCCACTCTCGCCGGCTCAAGGACCAAGTGACGTCATTCCTTCCATAGCTTCCGCGTGCACAGAGATTACTACTAGTACGAATGCACATGGAGAATCGGATTAAAAAAATTGAATATGCAATTTGAACACCTTTTGTTCAATCGATTGGAACGAAATTTGGGAACAGATCTATAATTATTGTTAGCAACCGTCATGCCAATTTTTATTTATCTAAACCAAAGGGTTTGGGGGATATAATTTTTACAAGTATGCGATTATACAGTCCGAACTTTGACCTACATTCATGATGATAAAACTTTGTACAAAATTCTATCCATCTAGCTATTCAAGAACTTGAGTTATAGTATTCACATGAACACAGATAGACTGATGGACTCCCCGTTGACCGATTTTGTCTAAAATTTGATAAAAACATACAAATTGTGTGTAAAGATCACATACCAAATTTCATCCTCGTATCTCTAATAGTTTTCGAGTTATCGTCTTCACAGACAGACACACACACAGACAGACAAATATAATTCGAAAATTGTGTTTTTCGGACTCAGGGAGGTCTAAAACGTGGAGATTCGTCAAAATCTTGAGTTCGAATTTTTTGACGATTACAATTCTTTCTCCTTGTATACTTCGTATTCGAGAAACTGAAAACATAAATTTTGGCTGTTTTAATGTGGACACAATACAACAATATACATTTTGCAAAAAAATTCTTGACCAAAGTGTTAACGAGTATGAAAGCAAACAAAAATTTGAGGTTCAGCTATACAAGGAATCCAATGTCAATAAAGATTGCGATGGATCTGTATCATCATCATATTTGAAAACAGAAATTTTTACGGTGGAACAAAATGGTGTTGAGATTTAAAAAAAACATTGTTGTACAGCCGTTTATTGCTGTACAGAATATCTTTATATTCAGGTTGATTAACATTCTGTTCTATGCAAATTCACCGGACCACGAAATTTTATTGTTGCACAGGGAATTATCGTTGCATCGGATATCCGTGTAATGGGAGTTTACTGCAGTATCGTAATCGTACTTATAAATATCATACTTATGAATATGTAAATTGATTAGTATGACATAACATACAGATTAACTAAAACTCATTAAAATTAACTCATGCTAAAAGAAGAACGAAACCCTTCTGTGATTTTCACTTTATAATTAATTTTCGGAAAAAAATCACAACTTAATCCTACATAATTTATTACTTTTCAACAGCAACTGTGTAATTATATATAAATGCGTGTGAGGAATATAGGAAAAATTATTTAAAAATTAAATTTGAGTTTACATTTTTAATTAAAATTCATTAGTAAAAAAACCTTAATGATTGAATTAAAATTTCTGCATTAAAAAAAATCCTTCTTTAAGTCAAAAATTGCACTGGAGTCAATTGTAACTTAACGGTAAACTGCGTATTTTATTTCAACAGCTGTTGTGAAAGTATATTTAAACGAGAATGAATACTGTTGGATAAAGTGGTTCAAAACTTACTCTTGAGTTGAATTTTTTTTATCTAAAATTCATCAATTAAAAAAAACTGTAATTGTTAAATTAAGATTTCTGTATTGAAAAATTCCTTCTTCAAGCTTGGAATTCTAATTAAATTATTTCTTTAAATAATTGTTTAAATACTCAAATATATTTAACATTATTTATTGATCATTGCTCTACTATGCATTTTAAAAAGTGGCTAAATCAGGAAGTTAAATGTGTAATTAAGAAATTGTTCAATCGAAAGTGACTGCTTTGCTTTTAAATCATTGTCTTAATTTGAATTCATACAATTGTATATACAGTTAAAATTGTGGTACATACATAATATTTCACTGCTAGAGCATGATATTTACTTGCGTTTACTTTGTGGTTACCAATGAAAACTGTGTTAAGCTCCAATGATTTCAGTAAATCATTTTGCAAAACAGAAAATTGATAAACTTAAATACTTAAAAGAATAATACTGTGGCGTCATTTTAAATTATTTTCTTGAGTAAATATTAAATTGTGAAACCATAAGACATGCTATAAGTAATTAAAATATATGAATTTTAAATTTATTATAGCATTAATTAAGTAGAAATAAATTCAGTTAACCGTAAATTAATGCCCTCACAGATTTTAATAAACAACTGCTCGAATTTTAACATATGTATAAATGCCATGTTTGAAAATTTAATTATAGAAATTTGTTCTTTTATGCCTTCCATAATATTTTGAATTATTACATTTCAATATGTGACATTTATGTGCTTAAAATATCTTATATTGTCTTATTTCTGTGTACTATATTTCAAGGAAAGATATCAAGTTTTAGATATGCAGCCAAAATATCTTAAACGCTTAGAAATAGTAGAAAAGAGTATTCTGAAAAAATATGGCAAATAAGTTCACCGACTATTTGCTAACTGAATATCTTTTACCTTTTACTCCGCTAGTATGAGAACAGGTAACAACTTAGGTAATGAACTTTAGTTGCATTTAGATAAAAATCAATGTCATATAGCACAATTCCTTCGATTCCTTATTTTGATAATTGTCAATATTTTTAGATAATAGTCAGAAAGATCGTTTATTGTCAGATTTTGTGCTCTTATAATAAATTACTAATGAAGGATATTACTTTTAAGCCGAAAATAATTATAACTCGGAGTAGAATGAGGGTTATTTGAGAAAATTCATTCAGAAAGTTTAGATGAAGGTTACGACAAGAATCTCAGTCAAAGCAAAAGACCGTTCAATTTGAAAAAAAATAAGAGAATTTTCCATAAGTTAGAGAAAAAGTATGGACTAAGTGTAAAGACAGATTGTGATCAAATTTAAAAATTGATACTCTAAAATAATTAGTAAAATATACAGTGATACAGTAAAATAATTATTATACTCTAGAATGTTCGGCTTTAAATTAAAACTGAAATAATTTTTCAGAGGAACGGATATTTTTGTTTATTTCACCGCTTTAATTTCCTACTTTATTTCAGTGTTAATTCTCAATGAAACTAAAATTTT
The DNA here is from genome assembly GCA_013235015.1 of Araneus ventricosus. Lineage (NCBI taxonomy): Eukaryota > Metazoa > Arthropoda > Arachnida > Araneae > Araneidae > Araneus > Araneus ventricosus. Next base: position 161,041 of record BGPR01002646.1, read on the forward strand.
AATTAAATCCAGAGGCATATTTGCAGTAAGTGTGTTTATTTCTGGATATTATTTTGTCATGACAAACTTGACACGACATGTTTGCAGCGAAATTCCTGCAAAGTAACATAGCATAATTGACCAACCCACTTGCAAAACAAGCTTACTGAGAAGATGATACGGCACACTTACACACCACGACCTGGATACAGAAGTATATATCTGGTTTTAATTCTTTGTCTCTGTTTTTAAAAAACATCCGATTTTTAATAACATCGCCTAGACTGTCCTTCTTTTTATTAATTGAATAAATTAATGATAATTTTAAAAAACTAACTAGGTATTTTTATAAAAAATATTATTTTTGAAAAATTATCCATCCCAACTTTTACTAAATACAAAACTCGCATTTTAAAGAAAATTATATTCCGCTTTTTTCTTAAGGTTGAAATTTTAACGTTCATGAACGAAATCAAAATTAAACCCAAAAAACAGTCAATGTTTGTTGAAAAATAATAACTTACTTTGTGTCCCAGATTTTTAAAAGCAATTACTTTTGAACCCTAATTTCATAATTTATTCCAGTAACAAAATGTAGTTATTAGCGAGAATCGCTCTCTCTTTGGCTTCAAATCATATTATCAAAATTAAGAAAAAATTATTAAATCAAGAAGACAATTAAAAATAACTTGTAGCTTGTGTATAATAATCCTCGTTATCTTCGCCGAACGAGGATTCGCTGGTCTAGTGGTTAGCGCGACAGACTGGTATCCTAGATTACCCGCGGCTCAAATCCAAGGTTCGTATGCGCACTCTCTTTTTCCTATTCGTTTGCAATGAACTTGACGTGACAAGTTTGCTGCAAGCTTGTCCCGTGGTGACTTCAAAATTTACGTTAACTTGCTGCAGTCTTGATATGAACTTGCTGTCTTGACGTGTCAAACTTGCTGCAAGCTTGCATACCTGCATTGCAAGACTGCTGCAAACTAAAATTGCGATATGGGAATAGTTAAAGTTAGAATTTTTTGACTGACAAGCTAGGCCATTGATTCTGTGATAATTCAATAGTCGGAAAGTTCGTCTTCACACAACAACTCTTCTAAAGAGAACCATGTGTTGCCAAGCGGCGGTTATATCAACCTGAAATAAATATGTAGAAACTAATTCCTCAGATTAAAAGTTCGTACCAGTTTGAAAGATGTCATATTTTGAAAACGTGGATGACTTGCAAGCGACTGAATATAATTGCAAGCTTCAACTACTCAAGATCAGTCCCTACCGAAGTTCGAACTCTGAGATCTATATACAACATTTGCCAGCATTGCAAAGCATTGCTTTTTCAAACTGAATGGTGCCATGATCACTAGAGGCTGTGTTGCTCGAACAGAAAGTTTATATTGGAAACATTCCCAATCAATTCTCAATTTGAAGAGCTAAAGTCATGGAGCCCTCAATACTTGAAAGACGTCCGAAAAAATAACTTGGTCTTGACATCATTTACGACTGAACAGTGTCACTTCGGTTCAGAACGTATAAGTTTTACTGTTCAGGGACAAATATGCCGTCATCTTGGATCACTTCAACCTAATCCTATTGAGGAGCGCGATTTTCCTCAAATCTGGGTCCTGGACTTTGCTGAAACACGAAATCAAAATACATTCCATATAAGGAAATAAAAATGTTCCAATATACCTTTTAATTCAATTACAACAGATTTCCCAAATCGAATAGACTTCTCGCTCGTTCCTATCAAATATTAGGAACAAACCTTCAACGACATCGAATTGTTCTTCAGAGACCTGTGTTTTGTCATGGAATATTAAATGAAGCATTTCCATGTGTTAGAGAATTTAAAAATAAAATATCTAAAGATTCATTTTAAGGGGTATAATCAAATGACAGTTCGCATACCGGAAAGGTAGTTTATGTTTATACTGAAGTGCTTTCCGATTAAAATAATTGCAATGGTTTTTTCAACTACTTTAGTTTAACATAGCTGACATTAAGTGCAATCTAGTTTCATATAATTCTTTTCACTTTTTTTACTTGATTTAAGACTTTTACTTTGAAGAGAATTATATGACCTCTTAATAATGAGTATGAACACGAATTATAATCTCATTATATTCCGATATTTAAAAACAAGCAGTTCAAACATATTGGAATACTTTCAGCTGGTCGAAGCAATTTTGAGGAATTTTAATTTTTTTGTTTTGTTCCACACACATATTTCAGTGAATAAAAAAATGTGTAGTTTTATCGAGGAAATTGTATAGTTTTATTAAACGGAAAGATAGATCATCAAATATTTATATATTTAGAAATCACTGATGACCCTGCCATTTAGCACCTTTATGAAAAACTGTCGAACTTCGGACAAATTTTATTGTATATTTGAAAAAAGAGAAATACTCTATACATAAGTAATTAGTTAAAAATATTATTAATTAAGTAATTAAAACATATAAATATATTAGGTTACATTCAATTTATGATGCCTCACAACTCGAAGTATTTATATTTTAGTTAGAAAGTTAAATGAATTACGGAACATGCATTCCACAAATTTTATGAAATTTCAGGAAAAAGTATCTGAAAAATATTGAAATGCACTAGGTTATATTTGCAAATTTTAATCGTTAGGAGTAGATAGATTATTACTTTCTTGCCTTAACAGCAACATTAGATATTCGAATGGGGATGTACAGTAGTTTATTTGCCGATGGGAATAGATATTAAAATTGGCTTATCTAGGCCGAAATTCACGTTTTGGATAAATTTGGATATTCCAAGTAGGCTTTCGTTGCAATGGATGGTGTACCACAAAAAATGAAATGCATCAGAATCTTATGCAGCTGTTTATATTTAAATTATAAGGTATTGATGTGGCGAATATAGAGAAAAGTCGCCGAATTTGGACCTTCTGGAAATTTTTTAATTTAAGTGACGGAGAAGTAATTTTAATAACAAGCAAATAAAAATTTTTGTAGATTATTTATTTTCAGTAAAAGCCCATGAATAAAAAAACGACCAGTTCTAGTAATGAAACCATGTGTCAGATTTCATCCATCCAGCATCATCTCTACAGGTAGACAGAAATTGCCATCTGTCAATATACGATATTGGTATAATGTCTATATACCAGATTTCATTCGTCTAGTTCGTTCCATTCTTGAGTTACTATTTTCGTAAATAGAGTGAGAGACATTCATAATTATAAAAAAAGCTTTTAGTAGAGGAAAGGGCTAAAACCAAGGTATTCATGAAAATCTTGATGTCTAATTTTTTTACGAATAAAATATTTTCGCTTTGTGTACGTCATATACGAGAAAGTGAAGAGATTTTTACAGACTTCACTAACCCATCATCTGAACGTTAAATACAAATGAATTACTAGAAGCTTCACTGTTAACATTTATTTTAGAGTTCATTTTACCGGCGTGATTTATTCAATGAAATTCTATGATATATTTCTTACTACTATCGGAATTTTTCCACCATCGCAAGCTTTGTTTCAAAGTTTTGTCTAGTACAGAGTAAACAATTCTCGTGCGTAAAATTGCTTTAGATGGCCATCAAATCTGATATTCTGGAGATCAATAAGGTTGTTTCGAAAAGAGAAAGCAAGCCAGAAGCATGCATCTTCCAAAGAATTTCGGGTAGTATCCAATTCTGAATGAGATGTATTTCAAAGCCGACTCTGCAAATATCGAAACGGAAAGTAGAGATTGAAAGTTTACAGGAAAGACAAAAAAAAACTTGAACGAAAATGTATTAGTTTGCAAATTATATAGAGAGAGAAACCTAAAAACCTACATTGCCATCAATTTTTGTACCTTTAGAAAAATAAAAGTTTGGTTGCAGGCTGAATGAGGTTGATGAATAATTTACTGAGTCTATTCTGATTAATCTATGGCTCTAGGAAGTAATGCGGCATTGATTTAACAAACTAAATGAAATGACTTGTTTGAATACTCAGTACAGAAATGATTTCATTTATTTATCTTTTAATATTTCATATCTTATTTTTACTGTTTATAATAATTTATTTTATTGTGTTTAAAGTTATTTAACTATTCTTGATTTTTTCTTTGTAATTATGGCACCGGTAATGTTTTTCGTGTTTAACTATTATTATAAATGTTATCACCTATATCATATCACCAAACATCAAAAGTAACGCTCTGAGGTTCTGCAAATATTGCAATGTAAAACTTTGTCAAACGCCTAATAGCCTACATTAATTTTGTATATAAAAATAAGAAACTGGATGAATAGTGGAAAAACCAGCTTGGCGCAGCACGTCGGCGTCAGCTTGATGCCTTTGGAGGTGCTGATTGCACTTCTCAAACCTACAGCAAATGATACAGGGATTTCAGGTACAGAGACGCGTTGTGGTGTCAAAGTTCTGAAATTATCTAAAAGTTTTCAAACTACCCATGCTTTTATGTGACGAAATCGGAATACGTAGATTAATCTCTAGGTTAAATGAGAACAAAAAAATTAAACGATGGGATTGATTAACTTTCCTGTAAAATCAGGCATTATATGATCGAAGACTGGCTTCTGGACCACATTGGCTATTTGGGATGGCCCTCTCAATATTCAACCGGGATCAGAAGACCAGGAAAATTACCTGAACCGACACCAACTAATAAAAAGAACCACCTAGATACTTCTACATGCCACCGCCTGAAGAATATTTGATGGTGACGTATACTCTACACCAAACCAGCGTATACTTTGAATCTTCGTTGAATCGGGTCTCGAAGTTCCGACACTTCGAGCCTGAAACCTACACTTTGCCACTAAGCCACCATACTACAGAGTCAAAACTTAAAACACTCAGTCCTTCAATGTCTATTGTAAAGAATATCTATAAAAAACTTATTATTAACTCCATACTGTACGGAGCTTTTGTTCTAGTAAGGAAAATAAAGCATCCGTCAAACACGAGATTTATTTTTAGCCTTCGGTCGGGCGCAATACAAATGCTAACACGATTAGGCGCAATTAATCTGTGAGATTAAAAGTTAAATTTTTGCTTAGAGAAAGCTTATCAAACTGAACTATTCGGTCATACAAAATTATATTCCTATTTTAAACAACTTTTTTGTATTTCTTTGCAAGTTCAACTAACAAATTGTTCAGGAATTCAGGAGGCATTATGGAGGAATTCTGACGTTTGTTTTCCCGTAATGATCCTTAGTAATGGCAACTGTTGTCGTTGAGAGTCTGAAATAATTCGACATTTCTGAAACAATATATTGGAAATAACGATCAATATCTTATAATTAGGGTCTGAGACACAAAGTATACGAATTTTTGCAGGTATATAAAAAGAAATATTGATAAAAATTTGGGAAATGCAAAATACAATCGGTCGCAACTCATCTGTCAAGTTAACTTGTCCTCACGTACAACAAAAGAGCACTAGAGACAGCACCAGCTAGAGAAAAAAAACCCTCGACATACTAGTGTCAGCATTAGGGAACCAGGAAGATACTAAAGGTCCCAACCGACACCATTCTCGGTAAAACTCGTAGTTAGGCAAAAAAAAAAAATATATGGAAGTTTGATCTCACAAATTAGATGCGCCCGACGGAAGGTTAAATACATGGAAGCTTATCGACATTTACGTAAGTTAATTATAAGATTTATCTGCCCTTTCTTTTAGAAAAGGGTTTGCCAATTTTTCTTTGTTACCAAGATATATTTTTGTGAAATCTTTCCGTGAACTAAGAAGCTAATAGAGTTTGTACCCTACATAATCTTACATAATCAATAATTTGTGCCCTCAACAATCAATAATTTGTACTCTACATAATCAATATTGATTCAAATTCTTTAAAAGGGTGCGAGTGGCACACTCCCGCCGCACATCGCATTGCCTGTTCAAACGTTATTACACAAAAACCTTTCTGATTATAGAGTCATTAGCAGGTCATTTTCGACATCTTGGCAGCCTCAGTCAACCTATCTAAACCCTCGAGAGTTTGGTATGTTGCGATATTTAAAGAGCTGGGTTTATAAAGGCAATCTCCGAACTTCGCTGTCATAAAAGAAAGAATTTCGCAATATACATCCCACCTCCAAGCGATTGAGTTACGAATCCGTTTTGCAACGAAAGCAATTTCTAGAGCAAAGAGACGGGGGACATATCGGACCGTATCTCTGATTATAGGGTGGTTTCACATTCTATAACAATAAAGTTATTGCTTTTTCAGTCCTACTGTCTAATTTGTGGTTAAATTCAAGTCATTGCAATAAAAGTCATTACATGTTAAAATACTTTTTTCGTTGTTGATATTTATTCATCTTCTCATGATAGTGTACATTGACGATCATTGTTAGGTATTTTAAGAAATATATAAGCTACCTACGCAGCAGCGCCATTGCATAATCTAGCGAACCAATTTTTCTTTTCAGAAATCGAAATTTGGGTGCAATTAGACAAGTATTTTTCCCTACAGAAAGGTCTAAACAGCTCCTGTTTAATTT